>PVIY010042102.1:0-21178 GCA_004026745.1 Myrmecophaga tridactyla
GGAGGTGCGCCGGCCGCCGCGGCTTTGGGGAACTCACAGATCCGGCGAGTGCGCGAGTGCGGTCGTTTGGATTCAATCTCTGCTACTGTTTCCTTTCTCTCCACGGAGCCGCCTATCCCTGTATGCTTTTAATAGATGTACTTTTAGAACACCTCTCCATGTGGAGTATCTTCATTATTTTAACCTCAGGGATGTATTTATTCATTTAACATTTTTATTGCCAAATCTTCACACACATACAGTCTATACATGGTGTATGATCAGTGGCTCACAATATCATCATGTAATTGTGTATGCATCACCCCAGAAAAAGAAGAAAAAAGAAAAAACTCATATATCCCATACCCCTTACCTCCTCCCTTTCATTGACCACTAATATTTCAATCTCTCCGATTTATTTTACCCCTCATACCCCCTATTATTTGTTTATTTTTTACCCATATCTTTTTACTCATCTGTTTATACTCTGGATAAAACTTTCACAATCACACAGTCACATTTTAAAAGTTATATCTTTATACAATTGTATAAATTCATCTTTATGCTCTTCTAGTGTTTTCTTGATATCCTTTGTCTCTTTAGCCAACTCATTGAAGTTATTTAGGTTTGCTTGAGTATCTTTGATTCGTTACTCCATGTTCTGAATTGCCTCTGACTTTTTAATTTGAGTATATTTTTAAATTTGACCAAATTCATATGGTTTTAATTTGACCAAATTCATGTGGTTGTGATTTTTTTGCTAGCTTCTTGGCTTTTGATTATCTTGATAAGTTTACTTTGAAAGTTGGTATGTTAGTCAGGGTTCTCTAGAGAAACAGAACGAACGTGAGAGATCTGTAAATAAAGAAATTTATGAAGGTGTCTCACTCAACCATGGAAATGGAAGAATCCAAAATCTGTAAGGCAGACTGTGAAGCTGGCAGCTCCAGTGAAGGGTCTAGATGCACTCCACAGGAGAGGCTTGCTGGCTGAAGAAGTAGTGAAAGAGTCTCTCTTCTTCCTTAAAAGCCTTTTATTAATTGGATTATCCCATTGAGGGAGACACGCCTTAGTTGATTGCAGATATACCACTCTTCCGATTTATCAACCACACTGGACCTCGTCACTTGACTGAGTTGACACCAGAACCTAACTATCACAGTTGGTTTTCCTCACTCATCTAATATTTTGTTTTTGCTTGGGTTTGTGTTGTCAGTCATTCCCAGCCAAACCAAGGCCAGTGCCTAACTCGGGGTGAAATCCTTTTTAGAAGACTGTTGGGTAGTGGACAGATTGCCAGACTGCACTTTCTCAGTCTTCCCAAAAGATGGCGCTCTTGGACCACCTCTTCCCCACAACTGCGCCTCTCCCGGACTGTGGCATCTGGCTGGGCAGGGTCCAGACCAGTCAAGGCCTCAGGTCCCTGGGTGTGCTGGAAGCCACCTCCTTTGGGTGTGGGGTCTGGGAGTGGGCACTGTGCATCACGATGAAGACTACAGCTTATAGGTGCAATGGATCTGGTGATTCCCTTACTCCTATGTGGAAAGACTCCAGGCTGTGGGACTGAGAGGTTGAACTTCACCAGCCATCCCAGGAGTGTTCTGCTTTTTGCTGGCCAGCAAGACCATCTCAGAGGTGGGGGAAGGGTGTCTGGCATTGCCATGCAGCTCTCTTGCCCCCACCTCTCTGCCCGTGTATGCAGTGAGCACCCTAAGCCCCCGTGTAGGTAGGATCGAGGCAGTGGGACCCAGAGCGTCCCAGCCGTTGTCAGATCAGTTCTGCTCTGAGTTCCTCTCCTCTGAGGGTAGGGCTTCCCAGACTCCCCCAAGTCCAGGTGCCACAGTGGCCTGCCTCAGGGATGGGGGGAGGCACTGAGCACCACATTGGGGTCTCTGTATGTGGATAAAATGAGTCTTGTGGGAATGCTATGCTGCGTTACTGAGAGGATTGCCTCCCCCTCCTCTCTGAAGTAGGGGTGTGCTGTATTTCAGCTGCTGATCTGGCTATTGTGCAGCGGTGGACCTGTGGGGGGGGTCGTGATTGAGTACACTCACTCCAATTTCTCAGGTATAGTTTCTCCGCTTTTCTGTCCAGGTCTTTATAATGCAGAGGTTCTTCTCTGCACACCCAGACTCTGGACCTGCGGCTTTGGTTGTTTTCTGCCTGTTCACTAGTTGTTTTAGGGTGGAGGAGTGAGTTCTGTCCATCCTATTCTGCCCTCCTGTTGCCCTTTTATAGCCACATTTCCTGACCTCTTGCAAACCCTAACCTGTTTGTTTCTATGATTTTACCATTTTAAGAGTGTTACATATACAAGAGAAATCAGTAAATATCTTGAGGCAAATGAGAATGAAAACAACATGTCAAAATTTATGGGATGCAGCAAATGCAGTGCTAAGAGGGAAATTTATTTCCCTAAATAACTATAAAAAGAAGAAAGAGCAAAAATTGAGGAATTAACTGTCCACTTGGAAGAACTAGAGAAAGAACAGCAAACTAACCCCAAAGCGAGAATGTTATATAAAGGGAATCATCAGGAATCAGTACATAATCTTTTGGGATTGGCTTTTTGCATTCAGCATAATTCCCTTGAAGTTTTTCCAAGTTGTGTTTATCATTAATTCATAGCTTTTTTTTTGTGACTCAGTAGTAATCCATGGTATGAATGTTCCATGTTAACCACCTGCTGAAGGATATCTGGGTTCTTCCCAGTTTTTGACTATTATGATAAAACTGTAAGGAACATTCATGAATAATTGTTTGTACAAACATATTTTTTTATTTCTCTGGAGAAAATGCCCAAGCATATGATTTACTGGGTTATATGTTAGTTGTGTGTTTAGTTTTATAAAAACCTACAAACTCTTTTCCAGAGTGACCATGTCATTTTATATTCCCACAGTAATTTGTGTGTTACTCAGTTTTTCTGCATCCTTGCCAGCATTTAGTGTTCACTGTTTTTTTTTTCACCCATTCTTATAGGTGTGTAGTGATATCTCATTGTGATTTTCATTTGCATATTTCCCTGTTGGCTAATGATGTTGAACATCTTTTCATGTGCGCTTATTTGCCATCTAGATCCTCTTTGGTGAAATGTCGATTCATGTCTTTTGCCCATTTTCTAATTGGATTATGGTTTTTACTGTTAAGTTTGGAGTTAAATCTTTTAAATACTAGTCTTTTGTCAGATATGCGGTTTGCATTTATTTTCTCCCTGTCTATAGTTTGTGTTTTCATCCTCTTAACAGTCTTTCACAGAGCAGAAGTTTTAATTTTGATGAGCGCCAGTGTATCAATTTTTCCTTTATGGATCATGCTTTTGGTGTCAAGTGTAAGAACTCTTTGCTTAGCTCTAAACCCTGAAGATTTTCTCTTATGTATCTTTTTCTAAAATTTTACAGTTTTGTGTTCCGTATTTAATGGATCTATATTCTGTGGATCTGTTCTGAGTTATTTTTGTACAAGGTATGGGGTTTATGTCGAGGTTTATTTTTTTTGCATTTGAATGTCCAAATGCTCCAACATCATATTTTGGAAAGACCATCTTCCCTCCATGAAATTACTTTTGCACCTTTGTCAGTAATTATTTGGGTCCATTTATGTGCTCTATTGCCAGTCCCATACCATCTTGAGTACTATAAGTAGATAGTAGGTCTTAATATCAGATAGAATGATTCCTCCCATTTTATTCTTCTTTTCCAAGATCATTTCAGCTATTTTAGGGCTTATACCTTCCCATATAAATTTTAGAATAAACTCACCTATGTCTACAGAAAATCTTTCTGGGATTTTGATATGAGATCCATTAAACTTATAGGTCAATTTGGGTAGAATTTACTTCTTTATTATGTTGAGTCTTCTAATCTATGAACATGGAATGTCTCTTCCTTTATTTATGTCGTCTTTGATTTCTTTCATTGGCATTTTGTAATTTTCAGCCGACAGAGCCTATGCATGTTTTGTTAGGTTTATACCTAAGTATTTCATTTTTTGGAGCGATCATAAGTGATATTGTGTGTTTTGGGTTTTTGAGGGGTGGGGTGGGGGTCGTGCATTGTCTGAGAATTGAACCTGGGTCTCCTGCATGGAAGGTAAACATTCTACCACCCACGCACTCTGATATTGTGTTAACATGTTCATTGTTAGAATATAGAAATATGATTTATTTCTGTGTGATGCTGAATCCTGAGAGCTTGCTGAACTCATGTATTCTAGTTTTTTTTTTTTAACCTTGGAATTTTCTACATAATCATGTCACCTGCAAATTGAATCAGTTTTATTTCTTCTTTTCCAAACTGTGCACCTTTTATTTCTTTTTCTTGCTTTATCATGCTGGCTGGAACATCGTGTTAAAAAAAAAGAGTGGCAAGAATGAATAGCCTTGCCTTGTTCCTGATTTAAGGAACATTCAGTATTTTACATTAAGAATGTTGTTAGCTGAAGGTTTGTTATGGATGCCCATTATCAAGTTGCAGTAGTTATACCCTATATTGCTGATTTGCTGAATGTTTTAAAATCATGAATAGTTGTTGGATATTGTCCAAGGCTTTTTTTATATTAGTTGGTAAGATCATACAAATTTTTAAGTTTAGCCTATTGATTACATTGGCAGTGGATTAACATTGATTGATTCAAATGTTGGATTAGTCTTGCGTACCTGGAATTAAAACCCACTTGATCATTGTGCATAATTTTTTTATACATTGGATTTGATATGCTAATATTTCATGGAGAATTTTTTTTTTGTCTTAAGTTCATGATAGATACTGATCTGTAGTTTTCTTTTTTGTCTAGCATTGATATTGAGTAATAATACTGGCCTAATAAAATGAGTTGGGAAGTATACCCGCTTTTTATTTTCTGGAAGAGATTGTATAAAATTGGTGTTAAGTCTTCTTTAAACATTTGGTAGAATTCCCCAGTGAAACCATCTGGGCTTAGAGATTTCTTTTTCGGGGGGAGCTTTTTAATTATGGATTCAATTTTTAAAATGGTTATTAGATTCTTCAGATTATGTATTTCATATTAGTTGAATTTTGGTAGTTTGTGTTTTTTGAGGAATTGGTTCATTTCTTCTAAGTTGAATTTATGAGCGTAAAATTATTCATAGTGCTCCCTTATTCTTTTCATGACTAAAGGTTCTGTGGTGATATCCCTTGTTTCCTGATGATGGTGACTTGTGTCATCTTTTAAAAAATTTTTGTCAGTCTGCCTAGAGGTTTATCAGTGTTAGTGATTTTTTTCTCTTGAAGAGTCAGCTTTTTGTTTCATTGATTTTTTTTCTCTATTATTTTCCCATTTGCAGTTTCATTAATTTCTGCTCTTAGCTTTATTATTTCCTCCCTTCTGCTTGTATGGGATTATTTTGCTCTCTCTTTTTTTTTTTATTTCTTGAGGTAGGAAACTAGATTATTGATTTGAGACCTTTCTTTTCTAATATGAACATTTGACACTATACATTTCTCTCTCAGCACTGCTTTAGTGGCCTCCTACCTATTTTGATATGTTATATATTCTTTTTCTTCCAGGTCTGTATATTTTTAAATTTTCTTTGAGATTTCCTCTGAGCCATAGTTTATTTATAAGTGTATCACTTAATTTCCAAGTGTTAAGAGATTTTTCCTTTTGTCTTTGGCAATGATTTCTGGTATGATGCTATCACTGTCAGAAAACATACTCAGTATAATTTCATTTTTATTGTATTTATTTTTTGAGGTTTGTTTTATGGCCCAGATGTGATTTCTTTTGGTGAATGTCCATGTGCATTTGAGAAAAATGTATATTCTGCTGTTGTTGGGTGGAGAGTTCTAAATATGGTAGTCAGGTCTTTGGTTGTTGGTGATGTCGAGTTCTTCTGTAGTATTGTATTTTTCCATCTAGCAGTTCCCTCAGCTGCTGAAGAGAGAAATGTTGAAGTCCCCCAGTGTAATTATAGATGTTCTATTTCTCCTTTAAGCTTTATCCATTTTTATTTGTGTATTTTGAGGTGCTATTGTTTGGTGTGGACACATTTAGGATCATTATGTTCTCCTGGTGGATTTATCCTTTTATCATTATGTAATGTTCCTTTTTGTCTCTAGTACTTTCCTTTCCTATGAAGATATTAATACTACTTTGTATGATGTTAATATAACCCCTTTTGCTTTTTTTTTTTCTTATGTGGGCACCAGGAACCAAACCTGGGTCTCTGGCATGGCAGGCATGAACGCTGCCTACTGAGCCACCGTGGCCCCCCTTCTGCTTTTTTTTTTTAATTAATGTTTACATGGTTTGTTTTTTTCTGTCCATTTGCTTTCATCCTACCTATGTCATTGAATTTGGTGTGGGTTTTTTGTAGTCGCATGTAGTTGGATTGTGTTTTTGATTCACTCTGCCATTCTCTCCTTTTAGTTGATGTATTTAGACCATTACATGTCTTAAGTCTGCCAATTTTTCTTATTTATGTTTGTTTTCTCTCTTTCTTGTTCTTCTGGTTTCTCTTTTCTTGCCTTCCTGTAGGTTACTTGAACTTTTTTTTTTAGTTCCATCTTGATTTATTTATAGTTAATTTTTAGGTATATTGCTTTGTATAGTTTTTTTAGTAGTTGCTCTGGATATTACGGTATACGTTTTTGACTTATTACGATCTACCAGGATCCGTGTTTTACTACTTTGAGTGAAGTCTGGAAACATTTCCATTTAGGTCCCTAGCTCCCCCCTCCTTTTCTTTTTCTGTTTAATTTTTATTACACAATAGACACGTGAACTAATCAGATATTAGGATGATTCTCTGTACTCTTAAAAATCACGGGATGTATTTCTACCCCACCTCCCCCTTTTAAATATCATTGTCTTGGGTGTTGATTGTCTGATAATTATGTTCACTCATAATATATGATACAGAAAACTTGTGAGGAGGATTGTCTATTGTACTTACCCATATTCCTGCTCTTTTCATTGTTTCTACCTTTCTGATCCTCCAAGATTCCTTCTTTTATCATTTTCTTTCTGTTTGAAGAACTTCAGCCATTCTTTTAGGATAGGTTGGTTAGTGATAAATTCTTTTTATTTTCCCTCATCTTTAAAAAATAATTTATTGTTTTAATTTTTAGTTAAAAAAATTTCAAACATAAAAATAAACCTTTATCTACCTATCCTCAGCTTTAGCAATACCAGCCTTTTGCTGTTTTTGTTCCTACAATAGGGGTTTTCATCTTTTTTTTTTTTTTTAAATAAAATAGAAGTTCTTATGATGCACCTGGGATTGTGCCAAACACCTTACAAATTACCTTTTAAGTCCTTACAATACAATACCTTTATGAGTTAGGAAATAGTATTATTCTCATTTTATAGATGAGAAAATGGAAGCTTAGAAAAGTTAATAAATTTCCTAAAGTTAATAACTTGCATTCAATGAAATGACTCCTTTATTTCAGAGAACACTCTGGTGTGTGCTGTAATAGGAATCAGTAACAAATTTGGGGGAGATTTATGTTTATTATGAAAAGCCATTTCTTTCATCATTTTGTCTTCCTCTTCCTGAATATAAGTGTTGCATGGATGTTTCAGTGGTTTTTCCAGATGACACATTTATTTCTTTGTGACAGAGAAGTGTATTGCCACCACTGGTGACAAAAGCCAAGTTATTTTGATGAAGGTGTTTTAAATTTTAACCCGTTACTTTTCCTTTTAGCTGTCCATCAATGTCTATGACTACAACTGCCACGTGGACCTGATCAGGCTGCTCCGGCTGGAGGGGGAGCTCACCAAAGTGAGGATGGCCCGCCAGAAGATGAGTGAGATCTTTCCCCTGACGGAAGGTGAGGCTTCAGCAGGCAGTCTGCTTTCGTAAACACGGAGAATTGAAGAAGAGTGGACAGTTTTTTCAGTGCTAAAAGCGGGCATCCTTATAGGAAATTTGGAAAGTATAGTATAAGTGTAAAGAAGAAAACCCAGCATTCAAAGTCAGTACTTTTTAATATATCTAATTGTAGTTTTTTGCAAAATACAGTTTTGCAGCATACAACAGTTAGCATTTTGAATCCTGATTTTTTTAAGTCTTAGTGTTATAACAGAAACTTTCTGTGTAATTAACACCTCCTCCACATTTTCTCCATTCCCGAGTCCAGTATTATGTATTTAACCAATTCTGTCAGAACCATAAAATTATAAATATATTATAATTAAAATTTTAGAAATAGTATTTTTAGATTATTTTTTCATACTGTAATCATTTCACAGTATTTGAGCGTTTAGTTGTTACTAGGTATTTGTTTTTTTAGAAACATAATTGTACTGAGCATCCTTGTAATTAAATTTTCATGAATATCTATAATTGATCCTTCGGGATCAATTGGTCCTAGATCTAATTCTGCTCCCCATTCCACCACCACCCCCACTAACCCCAAAGCATAATTGCTGAGTTTGGTTGCTGAAATCATATTGCCTATATTCGATCCTAGCTATACATGCCATTTACTGTGTGACCTTAAACAAATGATATAAACATTTTAAGACTCAATTTTCCAGCAGTGACAGTAGTTTCAGCTTTCTAGTATGTGGATTAGATGAGCTATTCCATGCATAACACTTAACATGTGCCTGGCATTTGGTAAAATGCTTAGAGAGTTGCTGCTATTATTAATTTTACTATCATATTCCTTCTAGGATTATGATTAATCTAGAAAGAGAAAATACATATGTAAGTAGTTTACAAAATTCAAAATGCCCAACCAGGTGTAGGGCATTATGATTTTAGTGATCTGATCTTTTTGGAAGCTTAACACCTTCAGTGTGTTGGTTCAGGTTTAAAAAATTGAATTTCTATGAACTGTGCTGTAAGGTGGATGAAATGTTTGTGTGCTTGTGACTCATGATAAAATTCCCTACTGTCATCCTGTCTTTTGGTGAAGGAAGTGTTAATGCAGGAGGTGTGATTTTCTTATAGAGCTCTGGCTGGAATGGCTACATGACGAGATCAGCATGGCCCTGGACAGCATGGACAGAGAGCATGTGTATGACCTCTTTGAGAAAGCCGTTCAGGATTACATTTGTAAGTTCCCTGCAGACATTTTCTTAGACTCCCTGATTTCTGTCTGTGTCATAGAGCATCAGCCTCTGCTTCTTGGGTTGTATTGTGAGATAATGCTACCCAGAGAAGAGTGCTTTAATCTAGCAGTTAGAAAGATTGGAATTCAGTTACTTTTATCATTATTTTTGGTCTTCAGTTGATGAGGCTATTTGGTTTTAAAGTAAAAATGAAAGAAATATTTCTAGTAAGGGGATGAATATACTCAGGCCTAGTTATCTGGCAGGGAGAAGCTACATGTATTCCCAGGTGATTAAAGATTACCTTATGAGTTTGCATTAGTTTGGAAGCTGCTGGAATGTGTTATACCAGAACTGGAATGGCTTGTAAAAAGTGAAATTTAATAAGTTACATGTTTACAATTCAAACCTATAAAATTGCCCAAACTGAGGCTTGCAGGGAAAGATATCTTAATTCAAGAAAGCCCAATGGGTCTGGAACAGCTCTGTCAGCTGGGAAGTTATGTGGCTGGCATCTCCTGGTCTTTTGATCCTGGACTCTGTTGCTTTCAACCTCTGCTCCTGTGGGGGTTTCTCGCCTTGCTTCCCTGGGGCTTGCTTTCATCTTTTGGCTTCCCTGGCCCTCTCTGTTGGCTTTGTAGTTTCTGTAATTTCTCTAAAGTAGAAATCCTATTTCCTGTTTTAAAGGATTCCAGTAAACTAATCAAGACCCACCTGGAATGGTGGAGACACATCTTTATGTAATCAAAAGATCATACCCACAATTGGGCATATCATATCTCCATGGAGATTACCTAATCAAAAGTTACTGCCCTACAGTATTAGGATTAACAGGAGTTAGGATTAAAAGAAACAGCTGCCTCCATAAGATTGAGTCAGGATTAAAACAAGGCCTTTCTGGGGGTACATGATATTTTCAGATTGGTACAGCGTTGAATGTTTTTTTTTAAGAGGTTTTGGACAGAATGCTTTTTAAAAAAAATTATAAAAAAAACCAAAACAGACTTAATTTTGAAATACAGCCAGTCGATTCTTGATATTTGCAGTAGTGATGATCTGTAAAGTGGCAGCAAATAGCTGTCAGTGAATAGTGAATTGTTGCTCCTTGGGGAAATACAGGTTTAGTTTCCTGCAAGCCTCTGGTTGCAACATTTCATCAACAGATTAATATATAGCCTTTTATAAGGTATATTTCCATTTAAAGGTGCCTTATTTAATATATATTATTGATTCATTGACACTGAACTCATGGTCAGCAGCACTGTAACTCATACCTCCATGAAGCTTATCTGACTCAGATAGTTTTCTCTGTAAGGCACGTCACAGCCGTCTTTCTTGGGAACACCTAGACAGCACTTCAGCACTATACTTGGACATTTTAACAGGGAAATCACCAAAAAAAAAAAAAAAAAAAAAGCACAAAAATGCTAAAAATGTGTCACTGAATATACTGTGAAAGGCACACTTGGAGACCTCAGCTGGAACATGAGTGTTAGATAACTCATATTTTACCACTCTGTGCATGTCCACGAATGACAGTGAAATTACTTTGAATATTGATTTAGAGGTTACAAGTAAATTTTAGTAAGTTGGTGAATTTGCACATATGGCATCTGTGAATATAGAGGATGGCTATAATTATAGATTTCAAAGGAAGTTGCAAAAAGAGTACAAGAGAAGTTCCTTGTATTCTTCACCCAGTTTCTCCCAGTGGAGAACATCTTATATAACTAGTAACAAAATCAAAATCAGGAAATTGACATTGGTAAATGTGTGTGTAAAGTTCTGTGATATTGTATCACATGTGTATTTGTGTAACTACTATGGCACTCAAGATACAGGATTATTCCATCACCACAAAGATCTCCTTCGTTTCAATTTGTCTACTGGTGTCAGATTTTGCCAGGGCAAGTAAAGTTGTAGAAATCTTACCTCCCCTTTAAGTCTCTTTATTCTCCCCTGTTTATAATATAATTGCCTTAGATATTTTATCTATATGCACTGAGAACTACATCAGACAATGTTATGGACAGAATGCTTTCTATTCCTTTTTGATGAATCATTCTTTTTTCCTGTTTCTGTTCATCCTACTTTGGGCATTTCCACTTGTGAGCAACACTGACACTTAGAAGTTAGATTCCCCTGTAGTAGAAGTTTTTCGTGTGCTCTTATCAGCCAAGAATGTTTTTTAAAAAAAATTTAAGTTTGAATCATGAAAATAATAGATGTTTTAGTTATTTAAAATTTTATAAATGTGCTTTTAAAAGCTGTCTTGTACCTCTGCTCCAAAGTTGTGTATATGTCCTCTTTTAGAATCACTGGTAAAGAGTGCCTATTGTTCCCCTGATATCTGATGATCTTGTTTCCTTTTTCTTGATATTGCAGTCATCGTTAACAACATGAGCTATTTTTCTTCAAAGTTCTCTTGTCCCTCCCCAGATTAATGACTTTAGGTCTTTTGTAGTTTGCAGTTGGCTCTGCCATCAGGCTTTCACTGTCACTTGATGCTGATGTCACTATACCTTACCTTTCCTCCAACTGCTTCAGGTCTCCTGTGGATCAGGAAGCTGGATACCCACCATCAGGATGGCCAGGCAGTCTAGGTGCTGTGTTCAGGAAGTCAGATAACCAGCCTTCTTAGAATTATGCCTCATAAGTAGTTTTGAATGAGGTTCCAAGGGGCTTTTATATTATTTTCAGGAGCTTTAGTGCACGGAAGTTGTGGCACTTGTTTTGAATCTTCATAGGCCACCTTAGATTCATTATGCAGTCTTTAGAGAGGCTTCTTGTCTATTTTAGTGCCTGGGATCTAGTGACATATTCTTTTGTTTGCCTCCTTTGGTCATTGTAAACTCGACTCTTGGTTTTTCTGAGTTTACAGTACTATTCACAATATTTTCCCATCTCTAGATTATATGAATGTTGGGAGGAGATGATGTAATCTATTGGGAAATAACTTCTTTAGAGGAGGAGCTCTCTCATAGACCATCTTAAATTGTCAGACCATTTGTCTTCCCTCTCTAAGGAACTCAGATCTAGCAGCTAGCTTAGCTCATTTCTATTTTTATTTTGTAGTCCATGTGGCAACTCTGTATTTGTAAGGTAAACCAGCATTGCTAATTAACTTTAAGTTTTAAAGAACTTTTAAGTTGTCTGAAATAAGTTTCCCAGTGAAAAAGCAAGCCTCAGGAAAATATAATTCAGAACTTGGCTTTTTTATTTTTTAATTTTAAAAGGTTAGCATATAAGCCTTTGAAATTATTTTCAGATCTTGAAAAATGACTCAAAAGGCAAAGCATTTACTAAGAATTGATGCATTTGTTAGTCTGGTTTTAAAGCCATTGGAGTGAATATGTAAAAAGGTTAAAAAAAGAAAGCAAAAGAAACAGGGTAGCCTAGGACTTAATTCTTTTTTCTTAAACATCATTAAAGATACATATTTAAGGTGTAGATTTCTAATAACAGGATTGGTGATTTTAATTTTTTAAAAAAAATTTTTTATTAATTAAAAAAAAATTACAAGAAACACAAACATTCCCAACACATAACACTCAGCAATTCACAGTATCATCACATAGTTGCATATTCATCATCATGATCATTTCCCAGAACATTAGCATCAATTCAGAAAAAGAAATAAAAAGACAATAGAAAAATATAACAAAGAGAAAAAAAAAATTTTACAGGCCATACCCCTTACTGATCCCTTTCATTGATCACTAGCGTTTCAAACTAAATCTATTTTCACATTTGTTCCCCCTATTATTTATTTTTATTCCATATGTTCCTCTCATCTGTTGACAAGGTAGATAAAAGGAGCATCAGACACAAGGTTTTCACAATCACCCAGTCACATTGTGAAAGCTATATCATTATACAATCATCTTCAAGAAACATGGCTACTGGAACACAGCTCCACATTTTCAGGCAGTTCCCTCCAGCCTCTCCGCTACATCTTGAACAACAAGGTGATATCTACTTAATGCATAAGAATAACCTCCAGGATAACCTCTGGACTCTGTTTGGAATCTCTCAGCCATTGACACTTTGTCTCATTTCACTCTTCCCCGGTGATTTTAATCTTGTTCTTTTTTCTTTGACGAGAGGGCTTAAAATGAATTAAAATTCAAAAATTGAAAGAGTTTAGACTTTGAAATCTTCCTGAAGGTTGATTCAAATTTGTAACTATTTTCACTAAAATCCATTACTGAATTTCTTCAATTTTAATCTGTAAGATTATAATCATGGTCAATTATGTATCGTCACTGGTCGTACACTGTTTATGCATTGAAAACTTGTTGATTATTTACTTCGTTGGAACATTATTTAAGATGTAATTTCTTCTTCAGGCTGCAGTATTAGTGTAGGTGAATTGAAATTGTGATTGATGATGATCTTAGTTCTTTGCATGAATAAGTACCTTTTTGATGGGTAAATTTCTTCTGTTACGAATCTGTTTTGACTTGGAGAATTTAGATCCAAACTAAAAGAAACTTCTCATTTTTAGGTCCTAACATTTGGCTAGAGTATGGCCAGTACTCAGTCGGTGGGATTGGTCAGAAAGGGGGCCTTGAGAAAGTTCGCTCTGTGTTTGAAAGAGCCCTCTCATCTGTCGGTTTACATATGACCAAAGGACTTGCCATATGGGAGGCTTATCGAGAGTTTGAAAGTGCGATTGTGGAAGCTGCTCGGGTAAGTGCCCCGGTCTCAGTGACCTGTGCTTGCATCTAAGTAGACAAGGGCTATCTTTATAAGAGGTTTTGAAAGTTTTATTTTGAAAGTAATGTCACAAGATGAGTCTTATCGTTAACACAGTTCATGAAATGGTCTTCTCTTACTGGGTGGGTAGTAAAATAAATAAAATCAGTAGTTTTTATGGAATAGCCAGGAAGATTTATTTGACTTAAAGCAGATGACTCTGCAATTTTTCTGATATTTAAAAATCCCACTAATTAACTTAATTACGTGGTCCCATGTGACTGTAAAAATAGCCATATCACTACCAAAAAACTGTGTCTAGTAGTAGCTGTGAGTGGAGGTTTGATCCCACCATGTGCATTTTATTCAGACTATGATCTGTAGAGTTTTATGGTGGCATTTCCATTCCACTGTGTTGGTGTATGTGCACAAAGTTATTGTTGGGAGAAGGAGAGCCCTCCAGTAGTTACACTGTTATTAAAGTAGCCCCGTTCAATTCTTGATTATGTCCCTGTTCAGAAAGCTGCAGTACTGCCATTAAAGCACTCCTGAATAAAAGCATCAACACTGTCTCCTTTGGCATTAGTTGCTCTCTCTCATAGAAGGTGTAATCCTTGCATGGACTCTGCTGCCCACTGTCTGTTCTGCTGTCTCGGGAATATTCTTGAACCTTCTCACCACTACTTTTGCTCAGGCTGTTTCTTCACCTGGGAGTTGGATTCCTTATCTGACTACCTCTGGAGAGCCTGGAGAATCATACCAAATGCCAACCTTTCCTAGAGTCTTTTCAGATTCCCTTTCCTCAGAACAGCCACAAAATTCATCCTAAAACCAGCACAAAGTAGTGGGATCTACTTCTCTGAAAATGAGCAATACTTTGATACTTAAGATACCATGATACTATGCTTTTATAATACTTAATATTCTGCCCCATTATAGTCTTTTGGGTGCGTTTATATTTTTTCTTCTCTCTCCTCATTATGAGTACTTGAGGCAGAGATAAGATTTATTTTTGTACCCCTTGCAGCATTTGGCCTATCACCTTATGTACAAGAGGGCATATAAATTTTTTTAGTATAAACTGAAAATTTGTTGAAATATTTTTTTGAAGTAGGAAGAACCAGTTTGTCATTTACTACTAACTTGCTTCTTTAGCCCATAGCTGACTTCCTTTCCCCTTTTGACTGGGAACAAACCTTTGATTCACAGCTTGAGAAGGTCCACAGTCTCTTCCGGCGGCAGTTGGCGATCCCGCTCTATGGTAAGAGGGACCAACCTGTGAAAAGCCAGCCCTCTGTGGTTTTTAGAATGCTTGGGGTATTTTGTGTAATTCAACCTTTCACAGCATCCTAAGGCAAGTAGGGCTGGTTTTGTTACTCTCATTGGATAAGGTTCTTGTAAAAACATTTTTCGAATTGTTAATGCTCAAGAGGGTTGAAAGAGTGAGAGGCAAGGCTAGAAGCCAGAGATATATGCCTATTTTAAGACATTGTTGGAAAGGGGGAGACAGTGTCTCAGAAAGAAATAGGGAAACTGACATCCTGTATTTCCTGGGGAAACTTTGTTGAATCAGAGTTCCATTATTAAGCATTTTCTCTTCAAGAGTAACCTCTTTCATAATACAATGGAGATTTTATGTGAACTTACATCTTTTCTCTGTGAAGGTGGTTTGGTTTTGATGCATAGTCGATTGGAAGTACTAATTTCTGAATTTTGGGGGAGTTTGGTAAGGATTCTCGTTTTCAGAGTGAATATATTTTGGCAAGCCAGAGCTTTTCTGCCTCTGTGGCTGCGTGCATATGCATTGCTGTGAGGATTTTTCAGGGTATGAAATGAGTTTGGCACTTGGTCATTTTGTTTTTCCTCTAGGCATATTTATGCAGTATATACACTCAGCCTTTGGGCAACTTACTTAAGCCAGGTGTTTCTTCTCATTTTACTTCAGGTTTATTTGGATTTGACTTAACAAATTACAAAGTGACTGTCTAATTGGGATACTTGGGTGTCATGCAGAAAATGCAAGAACGGATCTGGCTTCTAGATTTCCTCTTACCTACAGATATGAAGCAGTTTAGTATAGTGATTAGAGCATGAACTTGAGTCATATTGCCTGGTTTCACATTCTGGTTCTGCATTAACTGTAGACTTAATCTCTCTGTGCTTCAGTTTCCCTAACTGCCAAAATGGGGAGTTGTGAGGATCAAATGAGTTAATGTATAACGTTGTAGAGCATTGCTGTTAGTTTTATTAACTGAATGATTAATTGCTTGGGCTGCCTGAGAGACAGATCCTCAGGCCATCTTTGCTCAGCGGAAGGGCTCAAGATTCAATCTGCTAGAGCTGCTGTGGTTACAGATGTGGGAGGGGCTGGTGACACTTGAGTTTCATGGTTTAGTCTATGTTGGGTTGATAAAACCCAATGGCAAGACCCACGGGGCTGAATCCATCTTTCACTAGATATGGAGGCCACATTTGCTGAGTATGAAGAATGGTCAGAAGACCCAATACCAGAATCGGTAATTCAGAACTATAACAAAGCGCTACAGCAGTTGGAGAAATATAAACCCTATGAAGATTCACTGGTAAGTGTTGGTTTCTTCTGTAGTAAACGTCTCCTTATCTACTTTTCCCTGATCGATAGTTGTAAGTAAATCTTTAAAATTTGTTTTATTGTGAAATATATCGTGTATAAATGTATACATAGAGTTTACATCATCATAATAAAGTGAACGTCCATGTACCCACCACCCAGGTTAAGAATAGAACATTGCCAGTACCTTAGAAGTCTCCTATGTGCCCCTCTCCGATTGCCTCCTCCTCCCTCTCCCGAGAGGTAATCACTTTCCTGACTTTGTGATAATCATTCCCTTGCTTTTCTTTATAGTTTTACAACCTATGAATGTAGCCTTAACGTATTGTTTAATTTTGCTTGCTTTTGAACTTTTATGTAATGGAATAAATAATGCCATATATTTTCTTTCATTCAACATTTTTTGGGTTTCATTTGTTTTCACTTTTATTAAGTCTCATTAGTATAACTTATTTATCCATGTTGATGGATAGCTGGGTTTCCTGTGTTTTTGCTAGGAAGAGCAGCATTGCTTTGAACATTCTTGTACATATCTCTTGGGACACATGAAAAAATTACCGTAGAGGATATACCTAGGAAAGAGATCACTAGATTGTAGAGTAATGCTAAACTGTTCTCCAATTGTCAATTTACATTCCTGCCAGCAATATGTGAAAGTTCCTGTTGCTCTTGCCAGCCTTAGATACTGACATACTTAAATTCTAGCCATTCTGATGAATCTGAATGGAATCTCATTGTGTTTTTTTTTTAAATTTATTTATTTTCTCATTGTCGTTTTAATTTGCATTTCTGTGATTAATGAAGTTGAGCGCTTTTCATGTTTATTGGCCATTTGGATTTCCTTCTTTGTGAAGTGCCTGTCCAAGTCTTTGACTTATTTTTCTATTGGCTTGTCCTTTTTAAAATTGATTTGTTGAAGAATCCTGTATCTTAGTGCTTATTCTTGGTTGTGTGTATTGCAATTTTATTTTTCTCCCAATTTGGCTTGTCTTTTCACTTTATAAAATGGTGTCTTTTGAAGAATGATTCTTAATTTTAATGTAATTGGATTTGTTATTTTTTCCCTCTTATGGTTTGTGTTTCTATTCAGCTTACAAAGTCTCTTCCTGCTCCCAGGTTACTACTAATATATTTAGCTGTATTTTCTTCTAAAAGTTTTCTTTCATGTTTAGGTCTTTTCCACTGGAAATTGATTTTTGAGTATTGTGTGAGTCACGGTCCAGTTCATTTTTCCATGTGGAGAAACAGTTGGTTATTCTGTCCTTTCCTCACTGATGCACAGTCCCATATCTGTCATAGATGAGCCATCCGTATATATGTAGGCTTATTTCTGGGCTCTCTTTTCTTTTCTACTGGTTTATAGTAAACTTTCTTAATGACAATAGTTTTGTGATGTTTTGACCTTGGGTAGGATGAGTGAGTCTCCTCTTGTTTTGTTCCTCTTCAAAATAGTCCTTAGTGCTTTCATTTGAATTCAGAATCAGCTGTACATTCTACTAAAAGAAAACACTGAATTAAAAAAAAATTTTTTTAATTAATTTTAAAATTTAAAAAATGACAGCAAAGAAACACAATATTCTTTTTTTGCATTTACTTTTTAAATTAATTAAAACAATTTTTTTAAATACCAAAAAAACACCAAACGCAAGCATTCTTAACTTTTGATCATTCTGTTCTATATATATAATCAGTAATTCACAATATCATCACATAGTTGCATATTCATCATCATGATCATTTCTTAGAGCATTTGTATCAATTCAGAAGAAGAAATAAAAAGACAACAGAAAAAAATTCATACATACCATACCCCTTACCCCTCCCTTTCTTTTTTTAATTAATTTTTTATTTATGATACATGACCACATATGAACACAAACATTCTTATCATATGATCATTACATTCTTGTTATATAATCAATAACTCACACTATCATCACGTTGTATATTCATCATCATGATCATTTCTTAGAACATCTGCATCAATTCAGAAAAAGCAATAAAAGAAAACAAAAAAATACATACACTACTCCTTACCCCTCCCCTTCACCAATCACCAGCATTTCAATCTACTAAATTTATTTTAACATTTGCTCCCCTATTATTTATTTATTTTTAATCCATATGTTATACTTGTCCGTTGATAAGGTAGACAAAAGGAGCATCAGACACAAGGCTCTCACAACCACACAGTCACACTGCGACAGCCATATCAGCATACAATTATCTTCAAGAAACATGGCCACCAGAGCACAGCTCCACATTTTCAGGCAGTTCCCTCCACTCCATTACACCTTAACTAAACAGGTGGTATCTATTTAATGCGTAAGACTAACCTCCAGGATAACCTCTCGACTCTGGAATCTCTCAGCCACTGACACTTTATTTTGTCTCATTTTTATTGGAATGTATTGAATATGTTGAAGAGTTTGGGGAATAATTTACATCTTTAAAATATTGAGTCTTCCAATTTATGAATAATGGTATCGGTCTGTTATTTAGGTCTTTTCTTTCTGTAAAGCTTTATACATTTTATAAATGTATCCATTGCCTTGAACACATTTGTTAGATTTCTCAGTAGTTTTGATGCTACCATAAACAGTATCTTTTTGAAAATTTTATTTACTAGTTCCTGATAAGTAAAATTGGATTTTTATGTTAATTTTTAATTTATTATACTTGCTAAATTCTTATATTAATAATTTATAGGTTCTTTTGGATTTTTTTTTGTATTGACAGTAGTATTACTTGTAAAAGGCATTTTTTCCCCTTCTTTCTTGTTCTTAGAACACTGTAACTTCATTTGCCATACCTCAGGCTCTGGCTCTGTTTTTCTTGCATTTATTTATTTATTTATTTTGACTCATCAGGTATCATTGCTAACATTGCATTGTAGAGTTAAAGTTTGTTTTATTTACCACATGTATTTCCTGCTTTGTTTGCTTTTCATTCCTTCTTGTATCTGTGATCCTTGATCTGGATCACTTTTCTTTTACTTCAAGTGCACCCTTTAAAGTCTTCTTCACTGGAGATTTCCTGGTAACAGATTTTTTTTAGTTTTTGTTTGTCTGAAAGGTCCTTACTTTGCTCTCCTTCTTGAAAGCTACTTGCTCAGGATATAGAATTCTAGATTGACACTCACTTTCTCTCAGCAATTGAATTTATTTTTTCCGTCTTTTAGCTTTTATTATTGCTGTGGATAAGTCAGCTGTCACGACTTAACTCTTGCTTCTTTGAAAGTAATTGTTTTTTTTCTCTGGCTGATTATCTCATTCACTTAGTTTGGCATCCTACAATTTCATTACATTAGGTCCAAGTCTTTTATTTATCCTACTCAGAGTTTCTTGGCTTCTTGACTTTGTTTTTGGTATCTGGTATCTTTCATGGCCTAGTGATTAATAAGAGTACAGATTTTTACAGTCAGACTGCCTCAATTTGAATTTTGGTTCTGCTACTTAGTATGTTTCTGACTTTGGGCTATACTCACTCAACTCCCCTATGTCTCAAGTTCCTCATATATAAGGTAGGGAAAATAACTATACCTGCCACATGGGATTGTTGTGAAGATCAAATTCTTAATATATATGAGACTGGCAAAAATTGGTATCAGTGCTGTACTTATCACTTTCATTTAAGTTCTGTCCTTAGACTTGTAACTAATTTGCCATTAATGGAAACTGAGGCTCTAAAACATTCATTGTCTTTCTGTGTACAGAGCCTGTGCCCTCTCCTGCTTGCTGCACATGCTCGCTCTCCCTTTCTTGTTCAGTATAAATGACTTGTGTTTCACAAAGCCTCATGAATGAAATCTTCAGTTGTTATATTATTTATAATAAATAAATTTAAGATAATAAGTCTTAAATTATTTTATGTCCACCAGCAGAGTATGGCTGAAGAGAAAGCAAGTAGATCAAGAAGATTTTGGTTGCGTGCATTTGAATCAGTAAACATTCAGCACAGCCTCCTCCATGTTCTCTGCATGTACCTATATTCTTGTAGGAACTGAGGCTTGTAGAATGAGAAACCAGAAATAGCGTAAGACATCAAGTCACCACAGTTTGGTTGTATTCATTCCACTCAGTAGGTCAGAAAAGTGACTTCTGATTTGGAAGGATACTTAACTGTAGGCACTGGCAAAAGTATTTCTCTTTACTTCACTTCCTCATTTATGATTTAAATTTCCTGTGGTCTAGGAGTGGATTTAGAAAGGGTTTATGGGGCCTTTGAAACTATTGCCATCACGAGGAACTTTGGACCAAATGGGAAGACTGTCATCTGCTTATCAAATTGTAGATCCTGTTGTAGACAAGTTCTCAGTGAGGATTTGTGATTCTTATCTTGGTATAGCCACTCTCACCAAAAAATTTTATTTGAAGATTTGTTGTACTTCTTGAGAGTGTGATGTAATCCATCCATTTCAACCTCAGTACAGTTTTCCTTTATTCCAGTTGAAAGCAGAGGCACCAAGGCTGGCAGAATATCAAGCATATATTGATTTTGAGATGAAAATTGGAGATCCTGCTCGCATTCAGTTGATCTTTGAGCGCGCCCTGGTTGAAAACTGCCTTGTCCCAGACTTATGGATCCGTTACAGTCAGTACCTAGTAAGAAATTTTAACTGTTCTGTTATCTTATTTTAAAAATAATTTAGAATCCATTTAAAGGAAATAAGTAAAAGTCCAGAAGATAGTTGCATGCTGGTCCTCTGCTCTTATTTGCTTTCCTTCTATCCCACTTTTCTCTTCTTTACAAACTCAGTTACCAAGGCTGTTGTTTTCAGTTTTAAAACTGATCGCTGATTGGAAAAAGTTTTGCTTATAGTCTTTACAAAGTCTTCAATTATAAAACTATAAGAAATATTTTATTATGAAAAAAAATTTTTTT
>PVIY010042103.1:0-21180 GCA_004026745.1 Myrmecophaga tridactyla
ATTGTATCTTGTATTTCACTGGTTTCAGTTCAGCGGTTAGTCTCCTCTGTGCATCACCAGCTGAAGTTGCTCATTTGGCTACATGCAGTGGGTCTAGTCTAGAAAGTCTGAGAAGGCTTCGCTCACATGTTCCACAGGGGGATCTTGAGCTTCTATGGTATGCTCTTGGGAACCTAAACTTTTTAAATGGTGCCTGGCTTCTCACAGCAAAGACAAAAGCCACAGAGACTCTTGAAAGCTGGGCCCAGATTTATTTCCATGTCACTTCTGCAACACGAGACAAGTCACAAACTAACCCAGGTTCCAAGATAATGGAAAGATACACCACAAGGAGGAAAGAAATTGGTGATGGCAATCCTTCGAGAATTAATCTGACCATCAGCCACCAATGTAAACCCATACCCCAACTAGAATGTTCTTGACATTTAACAAACAAATTTTGGTTCTAGATCCTTACACAGGTTGATTCTCAACACATACTGGCTGAATTTAACCCTCGTCACTTTGGTACATATCTCTTCATGAATAAAGCCGGATCTATATCAAGAACTGTGCCAGATGCTAGGTCTCAGTGACAGCAAATGCTTCCTCTGTCTTCTCATTCACAGTTGAGATGGACACATAGATTGCTGTGAAACAGCAATAAATGTTCTGACAGTGGAACACCGTCTTCAAAAGGACCCGCAGAATGAGCCCATGGAGATCCTAGAGGAAGTCAGAGGGGCTACCCAAAGAAAAGCCATCTGTGTTGAGTTTGGAATAACAGATGTTAGGTCACATATTCTAGAATATTAGCATTTGGTCCTCATTAGTGGCAGGAAACGGCTACTCTTTCAGTGGTTTCTAAAATTTGGCTCCCAGTCTAGCATCATCATGGTCACCTCAGATCTTATTAGAAAGGGAAATTCTCAGGTTCTGCCCAAGATGTACTGACTCAGAAACTTTCTCGGAAGGGTTAGAAATCAAATGAATGCTCAAGTTTCAGTACTATTGCTTTAGGGAGAAAGAGTAGCACGTGAGAAAGCATAGAGGCGGGAGAAATGTGACTACTATGTAAGGTCCCAGATGAGGAGGTGTGCTCAGACCAAAGTTCTCCATCCACTAACATATAGGAACTGGGTGTTCAATAACTACATCAGAGTGATGACTTGCTTCAATGCACACACAGTTCTCTCTGGAGAGTCTTAGTACTGTTACTCTATATTTAGGTGAGAATGAGTTACAAAAGGAATTACAGGAGGAACAATATTTCACAAGATCAAATGAAACCAAGCAACTAATATGCTTTGATAAACTTTGAAAATTACAAAGCTCTGTAGCCTATTAAGAATTATAATTTGGTATCAATGTTAATTATTTGTAAATTAAACCAATGTACTTGTTTTCGGACTTTAGTGGTTGGAGACTGTATATGCATTTCCAAGACAGCACCCTCTATTGTCTGCTTCCTAGCCCTAGTTACTAGTATATCGTTCTAATTTGTGATAGTTATTGAAAAATGTTAGTAATTTTGAAAGGGTAGAATGATATTTTGTTTGGAAATCATGATGCTCCATTATAGTCTTAAATTAACAATCTCTTGTTTTGTGACCTTGGGTGAGTCACTTAACTTCTTTGAATCTTGGTGTCCCTTTCCAAATATGGGCCTGGACATTCTGATCTTTTAGACCTATTTAAGCTACAAAATTATCTTCTAAATCTCATTTTTTTCTCCCAACAAAACCACTCTCTTTCCTTCTCTCTCTTTCTGTCTCTCCTTCGCTCCCCTTCTCTTCCCCTTTTTCTATATAAAAAAGTAGGATATCTATTATAAATTCAGCCAGAAAAATATTTTTTGAACTTTGAGATGAGGTTAAATTGGAATACTTTCCAAGGGCTACTCCAGAGAGAAAGGAAAATAAATAGGTGAAACACAGCAGAATACAGGGCTAATAGAGAGGGAGAGCTGTTTGATTAAGTAGTTAGATTGAAATTTGGGAAGGAGATAAGTGGTCATAGAATATGATTTGTAGAAGACAGACTGATAAAGACAGCTAATGTTCATTTTGAAACTTAGATGCTTTGGGGTCTTGTGAAGATTTACAAACAAAAAATGAGTATAGAAGGGGAATAGGGGCCTACAAGTTGGAGAACTCAGAACAGAATTGCTTGACAAGTCACAAAAGATGCAGGGAATTATAGCATTGGGGGACCTGAAAGATTTGAAATAAGGATAAAGAAATTCCTGATAATTGACCCAACTGCAAATTAAATGGCATCTTAGCTGTAATATAGTTTTTCACAACTTAGATCACCGCTAATGATCTGAAAATGACTGTGGGAAAAAAATTCCCTATAAATGCAGTGGAATTTATAGTTTATTCTAACATTAAATCTCCTGTAAAAATAGTATTTGATCTTTTTTTTCTTAAGTTTTCTAATTGTGATCTTAAAGGTGGACAAATTTCAAGACAAATCTAAATTAAAACTCATAACTTGAAGAAAACATAGGCTAGAAAATGCTCCTGTTTCCTAGTACTTTGGCCAACCTCATCCAACTCATTTAATATCACTTACAGTACAACTTTGATGAACATCTACTAATTACCATGCCCAGGAATGGTGCTAGACATACAAAGTTTTGTAAGGTAAAGACCCTGCCCTCAAAGACCCCACAGTTCCTTTTCCCAGCACTTACTTTGCATGCTATTTGGAAGATGTCAAGGAAACAGAGCTAGGGAAATGAGGTTTTCAGGAGAAAAAGTGCTGGAAATTTGGTGTACCAAGTCTTTCTAAGGGGCCATATTCTCCTCTTCATTGGCCCAAGATTCTTGAGATATAAAGCAAGGGATGAGAAATGTCAATAAAAAGAAAGCAAACACAATTCCTTTAAGAACTACAAGATGGGTTTTCTGCCTCTGTCCTAAGCTTTCCTATAGGCTGGCAGCTGTGTAAGGGAACTGGGGACCCTGTCTCCCTGTACCCTTTGCCTCCCAACTATCCCAGTCAGCCTTTGGTCATTAGAGCACTTCCTCGAAACAGATTCAGTCCATGAAGTTTATTGGGAATGAAGCTACATAGATATGAATGGGGGTTTTCCTCAGGAGGTGTCTAAACCAAACATAGAAGCACACTTCAGGGACATCTGCCCTTGGGAATAAATGCAAAGGTCAGGAAACCTGATGAATACCTAGACCTTCAGCACAGGAAGCTCAGGTGCCTAAGTCTGGACTGGTGACCAACAAACTTTCTGCCAGCAGGTCTACCTAATTTCTAAGTGGTTGAGAGCATATTCCAAGGAATGTTTCCAGGGAGACAAACAAGTGTCAGTGGGAAAGGAGCTGTGATGATTTCAGTTCTGGCTTTGCTCTTCTTTAGAAAATTCTACTCTTAATTCTCTCTTCTTCTGAGCCAGAGTTCTGTTTCAATCCCCAAATGCTGAAGACTATGTGAAAGACCCTTCCACTCTCTGGGCCTTGGTTTCCACCGTCTCCATAGTGAGGATAGGGATAGCAAGGAAACCCTTGTCCATCTTTGTTTTTCTGGAAAACAACAGTGCAAGGAGTAGAGGGTTGGGGAAGTTAGCTGGGCAAGCATATATTTGGAGGCTGAGTTAGTTACATTATTTGTATCAGTCAGAATCCCAACAGGGAATCAATGACAGGCTCAACAATGCTGAATTGATGAGATCTCAGAGGAAAGGTCTATTTACAAATATGTGAGCAGGGCTAAGAGAACAAATAAAATGAAGTAAAGCATCCAGCTACCAATAAGATTGGGAGGCCTTTGGCACCCATGGTCTGAAGAGGGGTGGGAAGGATCCCTGTTCACCCTTCTTGGTGACAGACATTGCCATGTTAGAATGGTTGCCTAAGAGAGGCTGTGACTATAGGTGGGGGAAGGCAGCCTCTGCCAAGACTCCAGCCCATGAACTGGGAGCATATAAATAAACATCTTTCCCCATTTCTTTTTCTATCTGCTCATTTCCTGCTGGCTCCCCTCATTCTCTAATCTGCTGCTAGGTCAACCTGTTGGCAAAAGTCAACCAAAAGCTGGAGAGCAAAGAAGCCCAGGTGTTACAATCCATAGAGATCAGCCTTGTTGGGCACAGAACAGATCAGGGACAGACAGATCATGACTCTGAAAGACCATTAAAGAATCACCAGCACAGTAAGATGCCGCAGGAACATTCAACCCAATGTATATTATTGCTCAAACACAATAGGAATCTATTTCTTTCTCTGGTAATAGTCCAGAATGGGTTTTTCTGGTTGGCTGGTGCCTCTACTCCCCTTGGTGATTCTGGGACTCAGGGTCTCCCCTACTTGTGACTCTCCTTTTTCCTAGGGCAAAACACCATCAGAAAAGGGCATGAGGAACACCTGTGGAAGTTTTATTATGGGCAGACCTAGATGTGCAAAGAGTCATTTACACTCATTTTTCTTTGGAGGGAGTTGACTTACATATCCAGAGCAAACTACAAGAGATGCAGGGCCAAGTAGACTAGCTTTATAGCTCAAAATGGGGAGGACAGAGTCCAGTGAACAGCTATTATCTGGGAAGAGGCATCTGGGAACGGTTCTATAGAAATACTTCATGTACTCCCAGATCTCTAAGGACCATTTTTGTACCGTCTTAGACCAGGAGTCCTGACAGTGTGATGATGTTAGGATATAACAGACCCAGCCCCCACAATGACCTAGCTAAAGGTAAACCCTAACTAAAGTGGCTCTTCAGCCCCTGAGTGTTGACTATTTCACTCTCCACTCCAAGCAGTCAAACATACCCATCATTCTCTCACCACTGCCTTTGTCAGGATTCACTTCCCCCTTCATTCTCACCCTTGCTCTGTGCATTACTTCTGCATCAAGTTTTTCAAGTTAATTCCACCCACAATCTAACCAGCCTCGGTGACCCCAGGTGGCAAAAGACTGCTGTCCTCTGTGTTAGCTTTCAGCCCTTGGATTGGAAACTGGCCACAATTCCACCCCTACCCTAAACCACCCCAATGCACAATAAGCCAAAGGACTCAGTTGAACAGATTTCTGCTCTGAGACCTCATCCTGTGTCATATAACCAGTCTCATTAAATATCCAATCTTTAGAGACCAACAGGAATTCATTTGATGGTACATTAAACCCTGAAATCATAATGGGTGTTTTTAGCATGTGTTTTTTGTTCAGTAACTCATTTGCATGAATCTGTTTTCAGATGATTACCCTTGGCCTCATTCAGAGGCATAAGCAAGAAGAAGACAAGAAGAGTTTTTGGCTTGTGCTTGTGAGCTTGGTTGGGTTTCTCTCAATATTTTCCACAATAAGTCCAAGGACATCACAGAGGCTATGATAGAAGTGTGGGGATACAGGGGCTGGGGATGGTGTGGATAACACATCTGACCAGCTGTACAGCCTGAAGGTAAGCTTCAGTGCATGGTTTTCTTTATACACCTGCCATAATGATTTGAACTTTAGCAGACCCTTGTCATTTATAAAAATATTCTACAATATTCTAAAGTCCCCAAATTTGCATACAGTGTAGCAAGTAATTCCAACTTTAGATGCAATGAATATAATTGGATAATGGAGTTGAACCCTTTAGCCCTGAATTTTGTTCTATAAATATAGAATCAAAGTAATTTATAAAGATGTTTCTTTGGCTAGAATCACCCCTTTCTCTTTATTGCTACTGCAAGCATTTGAAGTTGCCTTTCTTTCTGGGTCATTTTCTACACAGAAATAAAGTCTTCATACTTTTCCCATTTGCACTTAAGCAATGAGCGGAATAAAAACTGCACATCCCCACTGGAGGCTAGCTCAGCAACTCTTGCTTCACATAAGTCTCCCAGCCCTAAGCAAAAGTATATAAGGTTCCAAGGATCCAGCTCTTGGTGCCTCTGTACCTAAAGTTTGGAATTCCCCTGACAACTCTGTAAAAATGTTAATGTTCTCTGAAGAAAACTTTCTTAGCTCCCACTGTAAGCCTCATATGGGCTGGATGGCATTCTGTGCTGGCCCATATTGAACTCTGTCCAACTCACACATATGCATTTAGGCATTGCATTCTTGGAAGCCAGGCACTGTAACTCAGAAATCACACACTTTGTGGATTCTTTCCTTCAGGAATTCCTTGAGAATTGTGTGGAGATATTTCATCAACTAGCACAGAGCTGGGATTTACACTTACACTCCTAAGCCTCAGTCTTTCCAATGCATCTTTAAACTAACGGAGAAGTAGTTTCCATAAACGTCCAAGAATGGAAATCCAGCCTCTGCTTAAACATATCCGGTTGTAGGAAATCAATTCTCTCGGGAGCTGTGTATGTTCAGTCTCAAGAAATTATTAAAATCCATTTATGATATAACAGGAAAATAGGCACCCTGTACTATATGGAATGCCTATATCTGATACATATTCTATCTTATATTTAGGCAAGGTAATTTCAACATTATTCATTCCATCTTCTTTTTCCAACATCTACTCTCACCTCTTACTGTCGTGACTGTGTTTTTGGATTCCACTCCCAAATTTGCAGTTCTTTCTTTTTCACTATTACCCAGTGATATTCTGGTAAATGTTTAACAACCAGGAGCAGGAGAAAGAAAGCCCTGATTTGTAGTGTCTGACAATTCCAAACTAAAACCTTTGTCCATGTGTTTCATTGACAATGGTAAAATAGTCAAAGGTGGATCATGAGTAACCCAAAAGGCAAACACTAAGATTATAGAAAGAAGGAGGAAATTACAGTATACTAGTTTAAAGCTGTTATCTACCCCAGAAAAGGGCATGTTCTTTTCATCTATTTCTGTGCGGGTAGACCTACTATGGGTGGGAACTTTTGATTAGGTTGTTTCAATTGAGATGTGAGCCAGCCCATTCAACATGGGTCTTAATCCTTTACTGGAGTCCTGTATTAAGATAAAGGATACAGAAACCCCAGAGAGCTCAAAGAGAAACATCCCAAGAGAGCTAAAAAGCACAGAGAAGCAAGCAACAACTCACAGAAGCTGAAAACAACAGAACCTGGCCATGTGCCTTCCCAGCAGACAGATGAACCCAGGATGCCAACAGCTTGTCTTTAGAGAAAATATCATCCTGTTGATGCTTTAATTGGGACATTTTCATTGCCTTAGAATTGCACATTTGCAATCTAATAAATTCCCATTGTTAAAAGCCAACCCATTTCTGGTATATTGCATTCCAGCAGCTTTAGCTAACTGAAACAGACAGCTTTAGCTTTAGCTAAGTGTGTTGGGAAGAGGAGAGGAGATGGAATGACATGGGTAGGTCCCGGCAGCGCTACAGACGTAAGGAAACAGTCCATATTTCCACAGTGTACCTTTATTTCCAGGTTCGTGTTACCTTCTGTAGTAGTTGCCTGGCTTTGTTACTTCATATCCATGTGAAGCTGCTGCTGAGGAATGCAATGCAACCACAAAGAGTAGCAGTCATGTTGAGATGACCAAATCTTGAAAGCAGCATATTCACTTTTATTAGACAACAACAACACAACTCTAACTTTGCACCAGGGAGAAAAAAGAAATTCTGCAAGGTTGTTTCCAAGATTTGCTCTTCATGAAAACTTCTAGACATTTCTTCCTCAAATAAATGCCAGCAAATCACCAGGAGAAATGCAAGGAGTAATTTTGAAGAGTGTATCTTAAAGAAATTGTGAATGTGGAACAACTAATTATTTTTTCCTCACTGCCAAAGCTCTTTACAATCAAACAGGGCAGGAAAAAATGGGCAAATATCATGTGAAAATGCTTAATAACTTCATTCATCACAAACAATGGGATTTTAGAAGTTTATTACCCATGTGTGATGTGCTTCCATTCAACAGAGTGTGGTTGGTATGGCTGGCAGTGAGCCACCCCTATGTGCCATCCAGGATTGCTGGATTGCAGAGGGATTTTTCTGACCCATAAATTACAGCCTTCAGTCCCATCATTGTATGCACATTTATGGAGAACTGATAAGGATTTCGGGTTTCAAGGGCCTCCATTTAACACTCCTGGAGGACACTTTCCGGCCGCACTATCATTAGCTAATGTTCTAGAACTCTGGTTCTCTGCCCTGTCTACACATTTTGAATTAACTGGGGAACTATGTAAAAATGCAATGTCTGGACTTCTTCCTCAGGTTTTTGATTAAAATGGGCAGACCCAAGAGGTCTGGGGCAGAGACTGACCCTGAATTCTTTTACAGGGCTAGAAATCCAGTATACCAGAGTATCACAGAATATGTTCCCCTTGAATAACTTCTGAACAAACTTCTGCCTCCTCCAGCACTGAGGTGATTTAAAAACAGGGTTTGTCTTACACCAGCTGAAGCAAGAGGATGTTTATATTATTGTAGACACTTAGGGAACTCCAGGTCACAAATCTCTACCGACTGCCTGCTGTGCAGTACTTCCTCTTCCTGAATGCCCTGCATTCTCCACCTTCAAAACCACAGGTAAGGGATACAAGGGATGTCAAATTGACTTCATTTTGCATGTCACCTCTAATAGATTGGTGGCAATTGCCCAGTGGGCTGTGCTGCAAAACAATCACAGCTGTGTCTGAACTCAGCAGTAAAAAACTCTAGGATCAATTAATGATGTCTGCCATGGGCACTAAGAATGAGGAATGGCAGTGCAGGTTTTATCATCTCTGAATAACTCAATAAAGGCAGAGCACTGTCTTCGGATGACCCCTATTCATTTATTCATGTATATGAGCCTAGTGCCCTGATCTGTTTGCGTATTACCATGTCTTAGGCTTTCCTGTGAAAAAGGATCTTTTTTGATCTTGTTTGTTTTTCTCTGTCTTTCATGAAACCCTATTGATACGGAAAATAGGAGACATCATTCCTGGTTATAAGAGGATTGCACTCTCATAAGGGAGAGAAAGTACATAGGCAAGCAACAGCTAATGAGCACAATATTATTCATTGTGACAGTATTATATACTGATATAATAAAGTTGATGAAGAGAGTAAATTGTTAATTATGTGGTCTGAGGAACAAACGTTAATTCTACAGTGCACCAGATGCTACTTTGACCAAAAGGACACAGGAGGCAAACGGGTGTGTCCACACATTCAACAGAGCTGGGATTCCTCACAACTTATTGCAGCACAGCACAGCACAACACAGCACCACATGGCCAAGCACAGGACAGTCCAACACAGCACAGCACACTACAACACAACACAGCACAATATAGTACAATACAGCATAGCACAACACAACACAGCAAAGCATGACACAGTACAGCCCAGCACAGCACATCACAGCACAGCACCACACATTACGGTGCAGCACAACACATTACAAAACAACACAGCACAGCAAAGTGCAACACCACACAAAACAGCACAGTATAATACAACACATTACAAAACAACACAGTGCAACTTGGCACAACAAAGTATAACATAATACAACATAGCATAGGACAACAAAGCACAATATAGCACAACACAACACAATACAAAACAGTACTACAGAGGACAGGAAAGCTCAGCACAGCACAGCACAATGCAACATAACACAACACAATACAAAACAACACCGTACAAAACAACAAAATACAACACAACACAGAACAGAAAGCACAGCAAAACACAAGGCAACATGGTATAGCACAGCATAACATATTGCAACAAAACACAGCACAATACAACACAACACTGCACAATACAGCAAAGCACAGCACAACACAACAAAAGAGCATAGCACAAAATAACACAGCAAAGCGCAACACAGAATAAAACAATACAATACAGCACCAGACAATATGACACAACACAACACAGCAAACACAGTACAGCATATAACATAACACAAAGCAACAAAACATAGTACAACAAAACACAGCACACAACTCAGTAGAGCACAGCACAACAGAGCAAAATACAGCACAACATAACACACTGAAATGCAATGCAGCACAGTACAACACAACACAGCCCTTTCCATCAAAATAAAAAGCAAGCAAGTGTTCTGCCTTTTAGCATTCTAAATAAAGCAAGGGTCTGGTTTTGGATCTCAGCTCTGCTGTTTGACCAACTGGGTGGACTTCAGAACCCTTGAGATCTGCAAATACCTGCTCCTACCCACAAGGTGGGGATGCTTGTTGAGCCGTTATAAGATTTATGCTGATGGGGCAACAATCTGGGGCTGAACAGGTCTCATTAAATGGCAAGAATTATTGTATTATTTCCTTAATTCTAAAAGGACATGAATTTTAGGAGACACCCTTGAATTAATAGAAAGTTTTCAGGCAACAAAACAAAACAAAATTGTTAAGTGTAAGCAAGCAGTGATCTTAGCCTAGTTGAAACGCTGTACCCTCAGGTCTCTCCTGTGGAGCCAGAACTAGTTTAGGTCTGCAGCCAGTTCTCTTCCAGTACTTGGCAGAGGCTGGGCCCTAGTTATGAGCATTTCATCCTCAGAATGACTTATCCTGGCTGGCCCTATTAGCATCCTCATTTTACCATCATTAAACAGAGGCATGGACTTTTGAGACATCGCTAAGTCTCCGTAGCTGGAATGTGGCTGAGTCTGAATTTGAAGCTGGGCACTCTAGCTCTGAGGTCTTGCTCCCAGGCCCAAAAGTCTTTGCATTTTTTATCAAAGAAGGGGGTGTGTTGTCGTCAGTCTTTGTAGCCCCAGAGTCAGGCACAGTAGGTACTCTGTGTTTAAGTGAAGTGAAATTGACGTTTAAAAGAAATCTTTAAATGTTATTAGGCAGTTCTAGTTTTCAATACCTTAACTTAAATCTGAAAAAAGAATGCTTATTCGAAAAGAAAATTAAAATGCGACCAGGTGAACCAGACTGCTTCAGGGAGGGGACATGAAGGGAGAAGAGGGAAGCCCTAGAGAAGGATGTAGTAGGCCCAGGGGCACTGAGGATGGAGGTCCAGAGAGTTGGGAGAAGAGGGGTGAGCAAGGCATCAAGCCAGTGAGGCAGAGCTTCCAGAAGAAGGTCATTCAACACTGGCCACTTGTGAAGCTCACGGAGTCTGACAGCTGTCATCAAGGAGGAAATATACATGAAGGTCCTGACATTTTCCTGCCTGAAAGCACACTTTGAGCATTGCTCAGAAGAATAGTGAAGAGCACCTGGTCACCAGCCAGCAGATTGTGTCAGCTCATATATTTGAAGGACTGTGTCTCCCCAATTCTCTGCATCTCACATATGACAATTGGGAAAAAAGTAAAACATACTTAAGACATGCAATGTCATGGAAATGCAAGAATTCCAAAGGGATACACCTCCTTTTCTTATTCATATACATACCCGATACCAAAAACTGGGGCTATGAGTATGGAGAGCCATATCAATAAAGGACATCATGTAAATTCATTTATTCATCAACTATTTGTTCATCAAATACACATGTCCCTGGTGCCCTGTGAACCGTACTTGTGTTGACACTACAAAGATTAGTAGAGTTGTCAGGATGTCTTGGTATAGAAATTGGATGTGAAGATAGTGGGGTCAACACCATCTGGTTAAGGTAATGATTAGGTAGATATCAGAAGAGCACAAAGAATGGATAGCTAGCTTTGCCACCAGGCAGGCAACAAGTAGAGGTGGTTAGCTAGGGCATCCCAGAAGATGGACTCACAGGTATTAAAGCAAGCACCGCAGGGCTTAATTCAACAGACATTTAACTCTCTCTTTTTACTTGCTGCACTTTCCTTTTAATAAAACAGCGATTCTCACACATGAGGATGCATCAGCACCACCTAGAGGGCTTATCAAAACACAGATTCCTGGGCCCCAGCATTTCTGATTCCGCAGGTTTGGGTGGGGCCCGAGAATCTGCATTTCTAACAAGTTTCCAAGTAACGCTGATGCTGCTAATCTGGAGTCCGCACTCCAAAATGCATTTATCCGACATTTGTGGGCATCAACCTTGAAGCAGTTACCTGTTCCCAGTAGATCACAGGGATACAGTGCTGAATAAGAGATAGTCCCACCTCCATGGAAATAATAGCTACCAAATCAATCATCCCCTTTAGAATGCAATTACATTCTCGAATCTCTATTCCTTAATGGAAAAAAATAAAATATGTGGTGCATAGTGAGAGCTGTTTCTCCAACAGCATAGTTCATGCTAATAGAGGAAGAGCTTTTCCTAAATGATGAATGTTTCGTGTCTATTCCCTTCCCTTCTATTTTAAGCCATGAACAGTAGCATCTGCTGAAATGGGGTTTGGTCTGCAGAAATAAGAATTTGCAGATGTGAAAGTTTGGATGGACAGGCTAATTTAAACAGGCTAGAATTTTCTTTTTCATTTTTTCCCACTCCCCCTTTCTTGGAGGTGATATTTTGCTTCAGCAGTGTGGGGCTGCTTCTTTGATACCAACAACAGAGCAAAGAAAGGTTTGATGGGTTTTATAGAAGGCTGGCAGGATTGGCTAACCATAAGTTTATTCTCTGTGATGCATGTTGAAAGGACATAAGAACTGGCAGGCACAGCAGTGAACTCTGTCTATTAAGAAGAAACCAAGCAATAAACAAGGAACCAGCAAAAGCAATGGCCTGGTAGGGAGGTGCTTTCTGTTTTTCTCTAGCTTATGAGCTGGGCTGGAGAATATTTGTATTTGTGCTGATTTTATCCTGAAGTGGTCTTGGAGCCAGCTGTGAAAGAATGCATTCACTTCACTGAAAGGAAGTTCACTAACAACTGAACAAAAGTTTCTCCTCTACTTATTTCAAAAGCCAAGTGCTTGGCTTTAGAAAGAAAAGGGATTCCTGTGAAATGCCTCCCTTTGAACCTGCTTGCCTATTCCCCCTGAGAGGCTATGTTCCCCTGAAGTGGGCTTGTCTATTGTCTGCAAGAAAGCAGCCTGGTATTTTAAGAGAATAGCAAGGAGGATATAAGCAGGAGCTCAAAATCCAAGAAACTGGCCATCTCTCTTATGATTAGATGATTGATTCAGCAATCAATAATGTGTATTGACAGTCTTCTGGCAATTAAAACGTTCAGTGCTGTGGGATAAAGAAAAACAATGCTTTTCTTCAAATCCTTTGTCCTGACACACTTAAGAGATATTTAATTGTGAAAAGCACAAAGCCTTATCTGTATGGCCAGTTTGCATTAACATGGTGATTGATTTATTAATGAAATTTGTATTGAACATTCAAGAAAATTTCTGTTTCAAGAAAACAGATTTAAATACATGCACTAAGATGCAGCTGAATTATTACTGTGAGTATTTACACTCCCTTGTTGTGGTTGAATCCATTTTGGATTCAATTCCTTCAATTCTGAAAATATTTATGGAGTGTTTTCTTGGCTAGAGACTTAGGCACTATAAAGACGAATCTCTGGTCCCTGATCTTCAAAAGTGCACAGATCTGTTTTCCATATTAATTACCTAATTTCCATTACTGTCATCCACAACCCATTTTCATGCACAGAGTTCTACCATTATATAGAACCTCCCCAACATACTAAGCACCTCAGTTGTCCTTCTTTCTTTAAGACATGTAGGGCATTCTTGCTTTATGACCTTTTCTCATTCATCCAGAACAGCTGCTCCTGTTGTCCGTCCAACTCTCTTGTTCGAAGCTGCATGCCTTAGATTTAGTGATTCACCTTAACTGCTCTCATGCTATAAGGATCTGAAATATAAAAGAAAAAAATGGATCAGTTTGCATGCAGAAAACTTTCCATGTGTGTAGGGGAAAACATAAGCAAAGTCGAAAAGACAACATACTGAAAGAAAATGTTTTCAAGTGATTGCACGTAGACAACTAACTTCCCTAAATTATAAAGAATCTCTTAAAAATGAAAGAGATTGATAATCTTATAGAAAAATGCAGGATATACAAGAACAGACACTTTACAGGAAAAGATATACAAATGCTTTAAACACATGAAATTTCATATGCATATGCAAATAATAACCACACTGAGATACCATCTCTTACCTATCGGAGAACAAATATACGTGCAGTTTAGGATTCAGTATAGAAATCATCATTCCATGACACTGCTGGTGTGAACACAGATGAAATCATCCCTAAAGAGGAGGATTTGGCAGTATTAGCAAAGCTATGTATGCATTTATCCTTTGGCCCAACACTGTCACTTCTAGTAACTTACCTTGAAAATACACCTCCAGAAATAAGAAACATTAATTACAAAAACTTATTCACCATGACATTATATCTAATAGGAAAATATTAGACAGAACCTAAATGCCCATTTTTAGGCAACTGGTCAAATAGGCTACAATAAATTTACACTGCTTTATTAACAAAAAAAGGAACAAGGAAAACTTTTATTAACTGGTATGTAGTCATTTTTGATATATGCTATTATGTGAAAAATTGAAATGTATATATATGTATATGTATATAAATATACACAAATACATTTGTTCATACATACAGACTCACAGGTTTTGTTTAAAAAAAGTGGGCTACTTTATTTTTTAAAAACTAAACACAAAAGATTAGGACAGAAATGATTATTATTGTCCTTGAAGTGGACAAGTAAGAGTGGGCGAGACTCTCTTGTATAGTTTCAACTTTAGAATCATATTAATATTAAACTATCAAACTATTTTGTTAAAAATTAAATTGAAATGGATGAATAAGGAAATTCCTAACATGGAATACAAACAAAGAGGCTGAATCTGTTTGGATATAAAATTGATAGCATTAGTCACAGTAAAAAGAATTTGCATCCATTTTGAGCAGAGTATGTCTACTGTTCATATGCATTGGGATACATTCAAAGGGCAAAAAATAATTGTACCATTAACTAAGGTCAATGTTAACTTAGGGCCCATTGTTTGTATAGTGTAGTCCCATGGACTTTTTAAAAATTTGTATTCTGTTACCATATATACATTCTAACATTTCCCCTGTTAATCACATTTAGATGTATATTTCAATGGTGTTAATTGTGTTCACAATATTTGCCACCATCAGCACTATCCATTACCAAAATGTTTCCATACAACTTAATTTTGAAAGGTGCAATAAAAATGAGTGAATGTAGTGTGTGTGGGGGAGAAAGAGTATAGGGAAAGATTAAAAATGTAAATTTGGCAAAGGTTTTCAAGTGAACATTGTATTTTCCTTTCAGCTTTTCTGTAGTTTGAAATATTTCAAGATAAAAATGCTAGAAGGCGGTGCAACGGTGGCTCAGCAGGCAGAATTCTTGCCTGCCATGCCAGGGACCCAGGTCCGATTCCCGGTGCCTGCCCATGCTCCCCTGCCAAGAAAAAAAACAGACAAAAATCTTAAAAAGAAGGAAGAGAAGGAGAAGAAAAGGGAAAAATAATCTCGGTAAGACCCACGTGGAATGGACAGGACAGTATTCAGTATCTTTCTTCAGAAGAATAGCCCACTCCCATATATCTTTCTATTGATATGGGCGTTTACGTATGTTATTTTTCACTAAAATGACTTTCTATACAGAACCTGACGTGAATAGCTGATGTAAGGAGAAACCCGAGGGTGACCAGGACAGATCACCACCGAGCTTCTTCTGTGATTTAAATGACCACTTTGATCTGTGCTGCTTCACTTTCCACAAATCCCCCGACGTGGGTAATTGGCTGTCTTGGTGCCCTGAGGTCCACTAGCAGGGGGCGTTCCTCGGCTGACCACCTTGTCTCCTCTCCAGAGCAACTGCCCTGATGGGGGTTCTAAAGATGGATTCTGCTGCCATCATTGACTTCCTGGGGCAGCCTGGTGGACAGACTAAATACAGCGTGCCCAAATGTCTTAGTGTCATTCTAAGTTTTAGAATGGTGCCAACCTACACTTATGTCCTCTGACCTCTGGTTCCATAGTCCAAACCCATTCCCTGACTCTGACCCTTCTGCTTCCTACTTGTAAGGAACTTAGGGTTAAATTGGACCTACTTAGTTGATCAATCTGGTACAAGCTATCTCAAAATCCTTAATCACATCTGCAAAGTTCCTTTCCTCATGTAAGGAGACATATTCACAGGTTTTGGGGATTAGAACATGAATATCATGAGGTGGCATTATTCTTTTGATCATACCCTACCTCATTTTTCCTCTCTCCAGTCTTCTGAGTATCTACATAATTTTATGCAACTTATCTATAAACCCCTATCTCTTTCTTAAATATATCTGCTAGACCATGAAATCTTTGAAATAAGGGAAAGTATTCTTTGCGATTTTGATCTTACTATTTTGTTCTTATACTGGTGCTGGCATATATCAGGTACTTGACAAATTTGACTTGAACAAATGTATGGATGAATGTTACATGCTGCCAAAATACTATTGTAAGAATTGTACATTATTTTTTTATTGTTCTCCTCTTCATCATCCTGAACAAACACATATTCTAGGAACCATGACAAATGTGGAAAACATAGAATTATCAAGATAAGCCAATACACATATCAATTATCTGGATGAATATTTACAAACCTTTGATGGTTTTCTCTTCCCAAGATTGAATAATGACAGTTTTGTTCAATAAGAAAAAAAATTCTTTTTTTTTAATTAGAGAAGTTGTGTGGTTACAGAAAAATCAGCATAAAATACAGGATACTCATATACGACCCTATTATTAGCACACTGCATTGGTGTGGTACATTTGTTACAATTGTTGGAACATAATTTTATAATTATACTATGAACTATAGTCCATGGTTTAACATAGGTTCACTGCTTGTGTAGTGTAGTTCCATGAATTTTTTTTAAATAATCTATTACCATACATACAACCCAACATTCTGTCCTGTAACCAAATTCAGATATACATTTTGGTTCAAATTACATTCACAATGTTCTATCACCATCACCACCATCCATTACTAAAACATTTCCATCACTTCACATTTTTTTACTTTTCTTTGAAGTTATTTTTAATAATAAACTTTATTTTTAGAACAGTTTCAGATTTACAGTCAACTTGGGTGTGCTCCTTGGTCTCCCTGAATCTCAGTTTATCTTTTATAAAATGAGAAGAAAACTACCTGTTTCAGGAATCACTTTACTGTGAATATTATAGGCAAGGAAAAGAAAGTATCTTTAAAATATCTGACACAAGGGAAGCCCAGTCCCCCACTCTGCCTCTTTCATTGCCCCTTTGGTTTCTCTGCTGTAAGTCGAGTCGTCCCCATTTACTCATTTGTTTCCTCACTGAGAATATATTTTTGCAAACTTTAGCCACTTCTTTTCACCAATAGACATATTCTCCCTCTTCTGCCAATCGCTTGTCTAGAACGGCTATCTGGACTCCTGCCTCTTTTAAACAAGTCTAGTGGATTCCAGCCAACCTCCCTCAACCCTGGGCAGAAAAGACGCAAAATGTATCACCTGCCCACTGAGGGCCTGCTCAGCTGGGAGATGGTCATTCTTTACCAGCCATTGAGTTTCCATGGGGTCTTTTCCATTTGTTCATATTATATAGTTAGTAGGTGAAAAACACCACCTGATAATTTTTATCTTCTTGGATGCTTGCTTTGTTTCACTGCTGTGTTGGTTTGAGACTGTTATGTACCTCAGAAAAGCCATTTTCTTTTCATCCAATCTTATGGGGGCAGACCTTTTGGATGGGACCTTTTGCTTTGTTTGTTTCCATGAAGATATGACCCCTCCTATTCAGGGTGGGTCCTAATCAGCCTGCTGGGGTCCTTTAAGAGAGCCAAGAGAGTTTAGAGAAGCTAAGAAAGAAAATGCCCCAAGAGACTCCAGAAGGACCCACAGGAGCTGAGAGATTCATTTTTTAAAGCAACCAGGAGTGAAGAGTCAGCAGATGTCTCCATGTGACTTCTTATGTGACAGAGAAACCCCAGACACAATCAGCCTTTCTTGAGTGAATGAATCCTCTTGTACATGCCTTAATTTGAACATTTTCATGGCCTTAGAACAGTAAATTTGTAACCTAATAAATCCCCTTTGTAAAAGCCAATCCATTCCTGGTATATTGCATTCTGGCAGCATTAAACCTGCACACTCTTTGAAAAATTAACATTGATTGATGATCTGTGACTGTTGTACACCTCCCTGGGTTGAAGGACCTGGGATAACGCTGCAGGGAGGTGATGCTATGGTGGGATTGTAAGTACTGGATTTTGGAAATACAAGGTGATTAGGGGGCACAAAAGGAAAAGACAAAAGAAAAATAAGCTGTATCCTTAGAAGTACCAAGAAATAATGTAGACATTACAATCTTTGGTCAATCCCAAAGCAGTGCAAGTTCCAGAAGAGAAGACATCTGATTGACAGTCAGATGGAAATGAAATGAAATGGGGACTGATGAGTAAATAATGTTGAGGGAATACTAAGAAGACCTAAGACAATTGATGTGATTAGGGCACTGAGCTATAAATGCTCATTTTTATGAGTCTCAGATCTATTGAGCAGGAACAGCTGATCTTATTTCAGGTAATATTATCAGGTCAGGTAAAAATGAAGTATGGTCATCCCTCTTAAATGAGTGTGGATGGAGTTGTGTTATTGCAGGTCCAATGGTAAAGGAATATGTGAGCCTAAAAAGTGTTGTGTCAATGCACATCTAGTGAGCTGGTGGACTATGGTCTAAGAAGTCTTGGATTATAAGAACTGAGGGTCTTTCCAAGGAAGAATTCATGACAAGAATATAGGGCAGCTGGGGATTACAGCTGAGAGAAGGGTAGAAAATTCTCAGAACAATATGTTCATTATTTCTCAGATCACTCTAGATTTGCCCTATGGGTGTTTATGAAACAGAGAGGATAAATGGGAGGGACAGAGACAGAGCCACAGAGAGAGCGACTTCTTGTAAAACAAAAGAGATACTGACTCTCATATACATTCAGACAGATGACTATTGTTTCAAGATCACTTGAACAGGGTGTGGTACTAAAATGAGCACGCTTTACTCTTCCCATCCATTCCCCACTTCTCTATCTCCCTGTATTTGGTTGACTGCAGATCCTCTCAAGTTTAGCCCCCAATAATTAAAAGTGCCTGCCATTAGATCAGTGGTGACTTTGGTATCCATTGGCCCAGCAGGAGCATGTGGGAGATATATTTATAGACATGATGTGGAAGAAATCTTGAACAAGGAATTTAGGTTCCACATCAGCGGGGGTGGGGGGGGTTAACCAGCAGAGTTTGAATTGTTACATTAATGTAACTGTTCTTTTACCATGAAACAAGATATACTCAGTGAAAACTCAGGCTCTGATTTGGAAAAGGGGGGCTCACCTTTTATTTTACCTTATATTTACCTTGTATTTTAAGTAATTTTCTCTATCTGTGCTGCCCAGTATGGAGCCACTAGCCACAGGTAGCTATTCAATATGTGAAATGTGATTATTGTTAGTAAAAATGAATTTTAATTTCATTAAATTTTAATTAAAAATTCAAATTTAAATAGCTACTTGGTGTCAGGAGCTAACATAGTGGACAGTATGGTTTTGTAGCATAGAGGATTAAAAATGTAGACTCAGGGACTCTATAACACAATGTAGCGGGTGATAGATGATGATTGTGCTTAACAGCACAAAGAAAAGTTCTTTCATGAACTAGAACAAATGTACAACACCATTACAAGGCATCAACAGTAAAGTGGTATATGGGGTAAATACATCTATTGCAAACTATGAACTATAGTTAACAGCAATATTTTAATATTCTTTCAGCAACAGTAATAAATATACCACACCAAAGCTAAGGGTCAATAATGGGGGAGAATAAGGACTATGGGATTTTCCCTCTCTGTTTTTTTTTTTTTAATTTGTTTGCTTTGGAGTAATGAAAATGTTCTAAATTGATTGTGGTGATGAATGCATCACTACTTGAAAATACTGTGAACCATTGATGGTACACTTTGGATACTACACACTCTGATATCTCAATAAAATGACTTAATAAAAGAATGCGGACTCTGAAGCTAGATACTGAGTCATGAATCCCAGCTTTGCCATTCATTACCTGTTTATGTTTGGGAAACATCTTTTTCACATAAGTCAATTTTATTGTTTGTAATATTGGGAAAAGGATCAAACTACCTCATAGGACCATTGTGAGGAGTAAGTGACAGTATTTATGCAAAGTGCTTAGAAAAATAACTTAGTGCATAGTAGGTACTCAATAAAAGTTTTATTACTGGTTGGGCACTTTGAACTTGTGGTGGCTGGATTTTACACTGGGGTGAGGCAGGTCAGTAGAAAGTTTAATACCAAGACTTTTTAACTTAGCAGGACCTAGACCCAAAATTCTTTCTTGCTTGTGTGGAAACTCTAGCTCTATTGGGGGCTCCTTGGAGTCTTGCCTGCCCATTGCAGATTGCAGGTGTTCTATGAGGATATGAGCACAGTTTATATTGAAAGTTATGTCTCCCTCAGAATTTCCCTCCTTTCAGGATTTTCCACTCAATTTCCATTTACTCCACTTTCTACTTGCTTTTGGTTGCCTTTCAGTGCCTTTGTTAACTTATCTGTGTGAGCTTTAGCCCAATGCCAGTTATTCCACCACTACTCTCCCCAGAACACTTACCCTTTATGTTTCTCTATAGTCTCGTTTTATGCCTTATATATTAGCAGATATTCATTGAATATTTGTTGATATCGTCTATATTCTGCTTTATAGAGGTGCTAAATTTGAAAGGACGTTGAAGAATCATTAGTTTTTCTATTAAAAATAGTAACAGAATATATCGAGGAAAGGGAAACAATTGTAGAATAAACAGCACACTTCTAGGTAATTCATGCTGAAAAGATCGACTAAGTATGCCACAAAAAGACAAATAAATGTCAGAGTCACCCTGACTTTCAGCTTTCTTCTTTTTTTCAAGAGTATTCAATTGCAAATTTGTAACAAATACTTACAATTGACTTCCAGTTCCTAAGTCTCATTAAGGCAGCAATTGACAGGGACCGCTTCTCCCTCAGTTAGTTCTCATGGGGTGGATTTATCTTAATTGATTTACAAGATATTCTATCAAGGGAGACATTTCCAAGTTTTCATTCATTTCAATTTCAAAATTTGCACATTGCATTTCAAATATTGCTGATGGAAGCCACAGTGGTAAAAACAGCATGGTACTGGCATAAAGATAGATATATTGACCAATGGAACCGAATAGAGTGCTCAGATATAGACCCTCTCATCTATGGACATTTGATCTTTGATAAGGCAGTCAAGCCAACTCATTTGGGACACAACGGTCTCTTTAATAAATGGTGCCTAGAGAACTGGATATCCATATGCAAAA
>PVIY010042104.1:0-21179 GCA_004026745.1 Myrmecophaga tridactyla
GCCCCGCCCCGCCCCTTCTCTCCCTCCACCTCCGCCCCTCCCTGCCCTCGACCTGCCCCTTTCCCCTTCCTCTTCTCTCCCCTGTCCTCCTAACTCTGTCTTCCTCTGGGCTCTGGGTATCCAGCTCAGCTCTTGTCTGTGCGTCTGTCCCCCATGTCCTTGTTCTTCTCGTCTCATGTCAATCTCTCTGACTCTTGTTTGTCCCTCTCCCCTTCTCAAGCCTGAGCCCAGTGAGGCCCCCCCCCACAGTCCTGCAGATGGCCAAAGGTCCTGCCTGGGGTGGGGGTGGGCAAATCACGAGAATCCCGCCCCAACAGCTGGAAGGGGTGGGAGGAGGGAGCCACTTCCTCCTGCTAGAGTGAGGCACACAAATGGCGGTGCAGGGCCCAACACTTCCCCCAGGCCATGCCCTGCCTGAGGCTCCTGATTCCCCAGGGGTGGCTGCGAGTGGCTCACCTTGTCCCCTATACAGTATGCTGAGGGTGGAGGTAAGGGGGTGTCCCTGCTTATGGACTGGTGGCCATGAGAGGAGGGGGCCACCATGCCTAGAGGCTGAGGAGCCTGGGCTACAACCCTCTGCCTGGACCTCCTCCTACCCACCTTCCATGTGCCCCTCGAGCATCCCCCTGGGGCCCTCCCTTAACCTGGGCATCCCCCCAACTATGTACATTCTTCATTCCTGGAGCTGCTCACACTGGAATTAGTTGCTCTGTCAGCCTCTCTCTCTGGGAAGGACCATGTGTCCCAAAGTTTCCCAAGGGCAGAAGCCATCTCCTAGACACCTCTTTGAGTCTGTTTTAGCTGGATAGAAGAATCTCATCTCCTTGGGGATTATAGTTTCCTTCTGCTTCTGTTACAAATTATTACAAACTCAGTGGCTTACAGCTACTCAAATTTATAATCTTACAGTTCTATAGGTTAGAAGTCCAAAATGGGTCTTACAGGATGAAATCGAGGTGTGGGCAGGACTGTGTTCCTTCTGGAGACTCTAGGGGAGAATTCCTTGTTTTTCCCAGCTCCTAGAGGCTGCCTGAATTCTCTGGTTCATGGCCCCATCATTCCGACCTCTGCTTCTGCACCTCTCCTCACATTTACTCTGACGCCTGCCTCCCTCTTATAAAGGCCAAGCAAGTATGTGCCAGGTATCATCCCAGAGCTTTCTGAGTGTCCTCCCTTTTGGTGCTCACGTGCATTTGGAAGAAGACTGAGGCACTGCCCCTGCAGTGTGGTTGTACACTTGGCCCCAGGACAGCTGAGGCTGGGCCAGGGCAGTAGCAGTTTCTGGTTTTATCCCATGGGAAGATAGGGGTCTGCCTCTGCTGGTTTTAGTACCCCCAGGCCAGTTTTGTCAGCTGTTGCAGTTGACTGCTTCCCTTTCTATGACAAAAGCCAGATCCTGGCTGTAGGAGAATGTGAGAAACCAGAAATGAGGATAGAGAAGTAGATGAGATCTCAGCAGGGAGACAGCATAGGGGTTCTGCTTGGATTTCCCAGAGTTACATCTACTGTCTGGGGCTACTTCCCCAGGAGAAATTATCTTACAGCAGTAACAGACACACATGGATATCTGCACAAAGCTTGGGTATCTGTGACAAGTATGCACATGATAATGTAGCTACATAAATGTCATGGCTAATTCTGACCCTATTCTCAGATACTCGCCTCAAACTTCTGCTCTGTAGTTCTTCATGTGGAAAAAAAGAAAGAACACAGGATTTGCTAAGTGACCTGGTTGGAATCCTGTCTCCATCCCTTCCCTTTTGTTAATTCAACAAACAGCTACTGAGTGTCAACTATTTGACTACACTGAGTGTTTCTAGGCACCGAGAATGCAGAACTGAACAAGACAGGCCCCTGTCCCACCTCATGAACTTCTGTCTAGTAGGGAGGTATGCAAGACCAACACACAAACTGTAATAAGTATAATGAAATAAATGACCAGGGGGCTATGGCAGGAAGTAGTGGTGCAGAAAAAGATGAGGTAGGATGATTGGGGAAGGCCTTTTTCTGACGAGGTGACATTTTAATTACTACTGAAAGCTGAGGCAGAACTGACCATGAAAAGTGAGGGGAAAACATTTTAAGCCAGGAAAACAGTACATGCAAAGGGCCTGAGTTGGGAAAAAAAGCTTGGCCTGATTAGAAACCAGAAGGTGGCCAGAATTACTGGAACCTGCCGGGAGGGTAATAGAATGGTGAGAGAGAAGCAGGGTCAGAAAACAGGGCAGAGGCAATGGGAGGGGCGGGGGGTCAGGGAAATTACAACACTTCATGGGAGTTTTAAGCAAGGGAGGGGGATAGTTTGATTTTATTTAAATTGTGGCAAAATACATATAACATAAAACTGAACACTTTAACCATTATAAAGTATACTCTAGGGGCATTAAGTATTTTCACCATGTTTTGTAACCGTTACCACTATCTAGTTCTAGAACTTTTTCATTACCCTGAAAGAAAACAATACCCATTAGCAGTCACACCCCATTATCCACCTCCCCAGGCTCTGACAACCACTAATCATTTCATGTAAATGGAATCCTGCAATATATGGCCTTTTGTGACTGGTTTCTTTTAGTTAGCATCATGTTTTCCAGGTCCATCCATGTTGTAGTATGTATCAGTACTTCATTCTTTTTAAGGCTGAATAATACTCTATTTATTTTTCCATGGATCTATTGATATAATTCAATTCTAAAAGATGATTTTGGATGCCGGATGAAGAATGGATTACGAGGAAAGTAAAATAGAATGGAGGTGTAGGCATGTGATAACTGATGGCTTGGACTAGAACGCTGGGAGTAGGAAATGAAAAGGGCATGGATTTGGGACCCATTTTGACACAGGACAGCTGGAAATTGTGGATGTATTAACGTGGAGGAGAAAGAAGAGGTTGGATGCATGAGTACACAATGGTGCCATCCACCATGACAGAGAAGCTTGGGACAGTGAAGGGTGCGGAGGACATCGTTATTTTGAAAATGTTTGGTTTGAATTGTTCTAGTGGAGGTGTCAAGTGGCACTTGGACTTGAGCCTGGACCTTGGCGGAAAGGTTTGGGCAGCACTGGTGCACAGCTGGTACTGAAACCATGGACCAGGATGAGGTCTGCCTCTAGGAATGTAGACAGAGGGGCACAGGACTCACAGAGGTTAAGCAGGCGAGGAAGATGCTGCAAAGAAGAAAGAGGAGCTAGGGAAAAAAGTGTGGGAATGTGGTGTCCTGGAAAACAAGGGAGGAGAGTGTTTTGAAGGAGGCGGAGTAAATGGTATCAAATGCTGACGGTAATGGGCTGAGGAGTGCAGAGAGAGAGAAGGAATAGAGACCACCCATGAAGACACACACAAAAGGATGCTAGCAGGGGGGGCTTAGAAGTCCCTCTGGCCTAAAACAGTACCTGGGACATAAGAAGTCCCATTTAGCTAAAATAAATTTAGTTTGAAATGCTAGTGATCAATGAAAGCGAGGGGTAAGGGTTATGGTAGGTATAATCTTTTTTTTTGTTTCTTTCCTGTGTTCGTTTTATTTCTTTTTCTATTGTCTTTTTCTCTTTCTGAATTAATGCAAATGTTCTAAGAAATGATGAATATGCAACTAAGTGATGATATTGTGAATTACTGATTATGTATGTTGATATTTTGTTTCTTAATTTTTAAATTAATAAATAAATTTTAAAAAAAAAGAAGTCCCATTTATTCAGCTCATACTATATGCCAGGCACTGTGCTAAGCATCTTGTCCCCATTTCACAGACAAGACTGAAACTCAAAGACCTGAAACTGATTTCAAGGCCACATGGCTGGACAGAGGCAGAGGTCAACCATTAACCTTGCTCCAGAGAAAGGATTCACAATGGACTCCTTCCCTATACATCACCAGAGTAGTGGGTGCTAATGTTTGTGGGTCAAGTTACCCGGTTCTCTTGAATTTTTCTTACCTATTGACATAGTTGAGATTTCCTCTGGAAGGAGGATAGAAGACACTGGAACTATCAAGGGATTGAGAGAACCTTCTCGACCAAAGGGGGAAGAGTGAAATGAGTCTAAGTGTCAATGGCTGAGAGATTCCAGAGTTGAGAGGTTATCCTGGAGGTTATTCATATGCATTAAGTAGATATCACCTTGTTGTTCAAGATGTAACAGAGAGGCTGGAGGGAACTGCCCGAAAACGTAGAGCTGTGTTCCAGTAGCCATGTTTCTTGATGATGATTGAACAATGATATAGCTTTCACAATGAGACTCTGTGAATGTGAAAACCTGGTGTCTGATGCTCCTTTCAGCTACTATATCAACAAAAGAGTAGAACATATGGAATAAAAATAAATAATAGGGGGAACAAATGTTAAAATAAATTTAGCTTGAAATGCTAGTGATAAATGAAAGCAAGGGATAAGGGGTATGGTATGTATAATCTTTTTTTCTCTATTATCGTTTTATTTCTTTTTCTGATGTCTTTTTATTTCTTTTTCTAAATCGATGCAAATGTTCTAAGAAATGCTGAATGTGCAACTATGTGACAATATTAAGAATTACTGATTGTATATGTAGAATGGAATATCTTAATGTTTTTTGTTAATGTTTTTTAATTAATAAAATAAGCTAAAAAAAGAAAAAAAGACACTGGAACTATTTTCTGATTTTTAGTTTGGTAAGCAGAACCCCAAACTAAAGGATTTAGCAGTATTACCTTCTGCTGGATGCATCAACCAGATAGGCCTAACAATGGTCACCTGGGGAAGACCCCCTAACTTCTCTCCACCCAGGAGAAAAGTCTAAACCCATTTCAGTGGTTCTATCTGCCCTTGCTAGTGCCTGTTCTAGGAAAAGGGCATGTGACCCAATTCTCTGGCCAGTGAGACCCCAGGGGAGCTTTGCTGGGGCTTCTGAGAAGTGTCATCCTTCCCAGGAGTCACAGAAGGAGCCTGCCTCTCTTCTTTCTCTGCCTGGGACTGCTTCTGCCACTCGGCTCCCAGCCTGGGAAGGACAGAGCTGAGAGTGGAAAGTACCTGGGCCGCTGATGTTGCTGAGTCACTTACTCGACCAGCCCTGGCACAGTCCCACATCCACACTTCAGTTTTTGAAGTGATATGTTTCATTATTGCTTGGGTCAGGGTTTCTGTTACTTACTGTCAAGAATGTCCAGACCCTGCCCCTACAGGGACATTGTTGAGTTTTGTTTCCTGCTCAGCACCCATTTCACTTTCTTCTGGTAAAAGAACTCCAGTTTCCATTGGGGAAAGCCTCACTTCTGGGTCCAGTCCAGCAGGTCTGCTCGTCAAACCGTCCCCCTCTTCTGAGGGGTGAGCGTGTGACCCAAGCCGAGCCAACAGGAGAGGCAGACAGCCGATGGTAGCCATCTACTGCCATCGGCGCTGGGATCTGGTGACTCAGCAGTCTTCAGGAGGTCTGGGAGCTCTGGGGGCTCGTCTGAGCCAAGCCTGGCTCTCCAGCCTTTCTTCCCATCGTGTGGGTGCCTCATAATCTTCCAATAAATCTCCTATGTGCTGCAGTTGGTCCAAGTGGGGTTCTCTTCTTTGCACCCCAGGAACCTGGGCCAGAAGCTGAGGGAGAGCCAGAGAAGACCAAGTCCCTACTGTTAAAGAGCACACCCTTAGTGCGAGAAACCAATTGGAAATAACCAAATCTAGTATGAGGCAGAAGAGTGAATTGGACAGTGATAATAGAACCTGGGAGAAAAACCTCAGCCATGTTTGAGTGCCCAGTACACACATTACATGTACCTCATGTCATCTCTACAACACTTTTAGGCAGGCACTCCTATCAGTTAGGGCCAGGTTTGGCTGGAATAGAAAGTCCAACAGATGTGTGGCTTAACCAAGCCAGAAGTTCTTCAGCTTTAGGGACCCAGGTTCCTTCCCAGTCCCTGCTCTCCATCCTTACAGGGACTTGTTCCTCATGGTCAAAGATGGCAGGAGGACTTAGTAGGGGATGACCATGAAAGGGACAAAAGAGGCATGCCAACTGCCTTCTCAAGAGGTCCCATGATACTGAAGCTCACACAATTCCCATGGCTAGTGCTTAGTCTCGTGCAACCTAGCTGCAAGGGAAGATGGGAAATGGGGCCTTTATTCTCAGCACCATGTGCCAGCTGTTGAAGAAGCAGAGAAGGGATCTTTAGGAAAATGCGTGTTGTCGTTATACAAAGAGAAAAATAAAGCTCAGGGAAATGACGTCACTTATGCAACATCACCCAGCCATGAAGTGGCCAAGAGCAGGACTAGAACTCACTGTCTGTCTTCAGCAGCAGAAGAAAGTATAATTATACGGGAACTAGAAGGACCCAGGAGCTTTCCTGGAGGAAGGGTGTTGAGCCTAGTTCTAGAAGAATGAGAATCAGTTGGAAGAAAACTTCTTCTCTTTGAGTGGCATCTTACAAAAATGGCTCTCTGGCCACAGCTTGAGTATCTCCAGCTGGGGTGTTCACTACCTCTGAGAAAGCACATTGCGTTGAGGGAATATTTCTAATCTGAGCTCTTCTTCAGAGAGAATGGGGGCTTTCTTCTGTTTTTCCTGCCTTGCATCTGTTCCTCCTTTTGGTAATGTCAGCCTGCCCCTAGGTCCAATCCAGATGGTTCAGGGGAAGCTGGCCCAATCCAGGCCAGTGACCCTCCACGTGGGGACCTATGCTGGAAGTCCTCTGCTGCGATTGCTATTGGCAAGGGTGGGTAGGGTCTGGACCCATGGGGAATCATGGAGAGCAAGCCTGCCGAGAGGGGTGAGGCCACACTGAGGAGAGCAGCGCCTTCTGATAGGAAAGCAGGCAAAGTCCAGATGATCTTACTTGCAGCCCTGCATCTAGCTGTCTCCAGAGCCACCGGGGACATGTTAGTTACACAAGTGAAAAATTCCCTTTGCTATACAGCCAGATTGTGATTGGTGCTTCTGTCAATTACACCTGAAAGAGTGCTGACTAATACAGATAGAGATGCAAGGCTGTTTTTATCCCCAACTCTGGCGGGAAGTGGGGAGTGTGTGTATTTGTGCACTTTTTATAAAAGCAGTAGGGTCTAGGGCAGTGTCTCTCCAAGGGCGTTCATGAACCAATATCTGAGAGTCAGATACTGAACTATATGCAAATGTACATTCCTGGGCCCCCATTTCCACATCAGAATCTCTGGCTACAAGACCTGGAACCTCAGGGGATTCTCATAGGGACCCAATTTGAGAAACAATAGCTGAACTAAGTGACCTGGGATTCAACCCAAATCCCACCACGAACTCGGATGATAAAACAATTCTCCCCTAAGATTTTCAATTACAACCACACGATCTGCATGTCCCCAGCAGCATGCTAAGAAATGTTTTACATGAACACCCTCTAAAATCCCCATAACCATTCAATAGGTCTAAGAATCTACATTTTAAAGAAGGGAAAAAAGAGAGGCTCAGAAAGGCTGACATAACTAACGTTACTGCTGACGAATATGAAACCAGGTCTGCCTATTCTATCTTCTATCTCTTTTTTCTTTTACATGGGCAGGCACCAGGAATCGAACCCAGGTCTCCAGCATGGTAGGTAAGAACTCTGCCAGTGAGCCACCGTGACCCGTCCTGCCTAGTCTATCTTTAAAATGAAAATATAATTTTTTATATTTCAGGTACATGGACTCTGTATTCATGCTAGAATAGGAGTCTTGGTTCCTCTCTTTCCCTCCCCTTCCCCACCCAGTCACTCACCAAGCCCCACGCTTCTCCCTCCCGACATCACCGGAGTCCACCTTTCCCCTTCCCTGTTATCACTCTGCTCCACATCACCACCATCCCATGCTTGAACAGTCTTTCCACTTCTGCTTTCACCATACAGCACTAAGAATGATTTCTTTTTCCTTTTTTGTATGGGCAGGCTCAGGGAATCGAACCCGGGTCTCTGGCATGGAAGGCGAGAACTCTGCCTGCTGACCGTGGCCCGCCCAAGAATGATTTCTTTAAAAAAAAAAACTAATCTACTAAGGTATATTTCAGACATTCAAAGATTATATGGAATACTACAGAAACACCCATGCCCTCAGCACCAAGCTAAGGAATAAAAAGGTAATTTTTCTTGAAACACAAAGCTCAGAATCCTTCCCTAGCTTCCCTGTGCTCTAGGATTAAAATCCTTAGTGTGGCCGATGAGGCCCTGCTCCTTCTCAAGCATCCCTTGTGACTCTCCTCTGCTCAAGTCGCTCTGGTCTTGATGTCCTCTCACGCACTGCTCTTTGCTTAGGGCTTGCAGACCAGCTGCTCCTCTCGTGGAAATACTCTGCCTGTCAGCTAGGGCCACCAGCTCATTTTCAGGCTCAAGTCTCTGTTGCAAAGACACTTCCTCAGGAGAGCCTTCCCTCTCTCCGAGACCTGTCCCTGGTTATCTCCTCTCTCTGCACCTATCCACACTATTGAAACTGAGTTCCAAGAGGGTAGGGTCCTGCTTTCCCAGAGGCTGGTGCTATAAATAGCCCCTGGATGGAAAAAAAAAGATACCAACTCCCTTTGCGACCTCAGAAAAATACCTAACATTCGTTCATTTGACAAATGACATCGAACGCTACTATGTAACAGGCTAACCTTTTTATTTTAAAACACATAGCTCTTGTACAATGTGCAAATGAAACTGTTTAAAACTGAACAAGAGAAATAAGTGCTAAAAAAAATGCGGAGAAAGAGATGTACCTATTCGCTGTTGGCAGGGAAGCTGAGAGGTACAACCCCTTGGAGGGCAGTGTGGTGGTTCCACAGGAAGTTAGGGGTGGGGTTACCACGTGATCCTACAACCCCTTTGCTAGGTATATACTTGGAGGAACTGAGAGTGGGGACATGTTTGGACATTTGCACACTGGTATTTATGGTGGTAATGTCTGATTTGCAATGGATAAGGTGGTCTAAGTGTACAGTGACCAAGGGAAGGAAGGGGGAACTGTGGTGTGTACATACAACGGACTACTGAGTGGCTGCAAGAAGGAATGAAGTTGTGAGGCATGCAACTAGGTGAATGAACCTTAAGGGCAGTATGTTGAATGAAATGGTAGAAACAGAAAGACAAATATTATCATGCCTCACTCACACGGGCTAACTATAATGTACGAACATGGAGAACTGAAGTTGAGAGCATGGGTTATCAGATCAGGGCCTATTGTAAAGGGTCCTGCTCTTACAGGAGTCACATCTATTCTGGAGTTCTGTTACGTCTAAATTCTGAGATACTGAGCTATTTGAGTATAACCTGGTAGTTCCCTGGAACTTCAGGTAAGTATGTGACACCTGAGACTCTGAGTTAGAGCACTGAAGCTATGAAAATCAGCATTATCCCATACAGCATGTTTTAGAAGTTGAAAAAGTGATCAGACTTTAACTGGAGATATGAATGAAGCTGATTGGGCTAGGACCAAGGTGAATCAGAATACAGGATAAAGGATGATATGGTCCATATTTTAAAACTTCAACTTCTCTGTAAGAAGACCAAAGGAAGGAAAGTTTATTTGGTGCAAAATTTATATTTTGGATAGTGCATTATCTAATTTAACTTGTATGATCAGTTTATTTGAATACCATAATTACATGGAATCCTAAATAGGGCACGAGATCCAGTTGGTCAGTATAGGTTAGTGTGTGACGCTGCAATATATCCCGGAATAATTTGAGCAGAGAATAAAAAGTCCTCTTGGGGGATTGGGAGAAAGGAGGAAATATTAAACCTTTCCAATCTGGGGAATTTCTGATATTCTTGCAAGCAATTGGGGACAACCAATTCAATATGCTGAGCCCTTGGTTTGGGGGTTCACCCCTATGAAATATTCCTGCAAAGGAGAAGCTAAGCCTACTTATATTATTCCTAAGAATTACGCCCAGAGACCCTCTTTTGTTGCTCAGGTGTGGCCTCTCTCTCTAAGCCAACTCGGCAGGTTAATTCATTGCCATCCCCCCTACATGGGACTTGACTCCCAGGGGTATAAATCTCCCTAGCAACGTGAGGCAGGACTGCTGGGATGAGCTGGGACCTGGTATCATGGGATTGGGAAAGCCTTCTTGAGCAAAAGGAGGGAAGAAAGAAATGAGACAGAATAAAGTTTCAGTGGTTCAGATTTCAGTGTCAAGAGGTTGTCCTGGAGGGGTTATTATGCAATATATAGATATCCTTTTTTAGTTTATGGTGTATTGTAGTGACTGAAGGGAAATACCTGAAACTGTTGAGCTGTATTCCAACAGCCTTGATTCTCCAAGATGATTGAATTAACTACATAGTTTTTACAATGTAACTGTGTGATTGTGAAAAGCTTGTGTCTAAGGCTCCACATATCCAGGGTAGGGACAGACGAGTAAAAAAAATAAGGATTAAAAAAAATAATAGGGAGGGATAAAGGGTAAAAAACTGGGTACACTGAAATAAATACTAGTGGTCAGTGAGAGGGATATATGAGTTTATTTAATCTTTTTTGGAGTGATACAAATGTTCTAAAAATCATAGTGATGAATACGTGACTATGTGATGATATTGTGAACCAATGATTGTTTTATCATGTATGGACTGTATATGTGTGTAGATCTCAATAAAAATATATTAAAAAAAAAATCCCAAAGAAAAACAAAATACATCACTTGGCCTTTGTAATGACAATCTATGACTCATTTTCCTCATCCATCAGTAAAAGGGGATCTGAGTACTGCCAGCATTGGGCTTGTGGGAAGGTGCAAGAGATGCCACGTGGACAGGGCCCAGCATGGTGTCTGGTATGGATAGTAAGAGTAAGCGAAGGCCAGCAACACGGCCGCTTTAGGTTCTGTACCAAATAGGATATGGGCCTGCCCCAGCACTTCCTGGGTCTTTTCTTGAGCTCTGGCCTGTGACATCCAGTTTCTTGAGCCATATCCTTTCATGCTGTTGTCATTTCTTCTCTGAACTTTCCAAGTTTAGGTTCTCCTTGTTCATCAGGAGGGATGACAAAAGCAACTTCCCTAGAAGGGGCTCATACCTTTCCATCAATGTGGGAAGGGTTCAGGGGAGTCACTCCTTTGCTGGTTGGCAGATCTAGCTGCTACCAACCCTCATATATAATAAATCCCACCCAATCTGCTGCCAGAAGGTATAAGGTTGGGTTGAAGCATGAAGGTGATTTGTGCAAGTATTTCCCGAGGAGAACCAAGATGGAACTACTTGAATGATGCAAATGCTGATATGTGGTTTAAGCCACTCTGTTGAGAAACTGCTTTAAACTGATGGAAAATCCAGAAGCCTATTACATGGTTACAAGTAGCATAAAATTCAATTCAAAATGAACTTAAGGACATTTATTTATCATTTAACTAACAGCCCAGTGGTAGGACAGGCATCAGGTGTGGCCTGAAAGGGGCTCTCGCTTTGTTTCTGTCATTCTCCTATCTGCTATTTTCCATGTCTTGGGGTTTTGTTCTCAGATTAGTTTCCCTTCTTGTGCAAAATGGTTTGCAGCAGTTTAGGTTTCACCTCAGCACAGCACAACTTCCAGAGAAGAGAGGTATTCTTGGGTCCCTCCTCCCCAGCTATTAAAGAATAACCCCAGCCTTCCTTTGGATTGAATCAACCTGGGTTGCCTTTCCATTCCTGAACAATACACTCTGACAGGAGAATACTGTGTACTGACTGGGCTGGGCAGCCCATCTCTAAACCAATCTCCATGCCAAGGAATGATGGCCAATAGTTGGGTTAATTCCACCCAAACGTTTGGTTCTGTTTACCAGGGAAGGGTGAGGTGGAAGTTAGGGAGGAAACCATATAATCCAAAATGCCCACACCAACCAGTTTGGATTATATAAATCTTCAAGTTGAGGTATATTTAACTGTGAGCAACAGAGCTTCCCAAAAGTAGACCCTGAGTGGAAAAGGGATTCAGTAACACTTCACCTAGGGTTCTAAATCCCTCGACACTTTCATGGGTTTCTTCAGCCTGAAATCCCCATTCAGATCAGCTGTAGAAGGGCTTGCTGTTTCCCAATCATTTCTAGCTTCAACCTCACAGAAATAACCCCAAAGCCCAAGGGGAAAATTCAGTATCGGCACCTTAGTGTACTAAGAACATATCAGGCATTCAATAAATATTTGTCATTAAATGAAGGAACTGAGGTTGGGTTATCTATAATCAGAAAACATTTAAAATACCATTTAAATTTGATGTCTATTGATGTCATGACCCCCACAAAAGGCATGTTCAGGTCCCAACCCCTGTCCTGTTTGTGTGAAACCATTTGTATATAGGACCTTTGAAGATGTTATTAGTTAGTGTGCACAAACTGAATGAGGCTGGGCCTTAACCCAGTAAGGCTAAAGTTCCTGTAAGCAAAGGAAATTGGACATGGAAGAAGCCAGAGGGAGCAGCAGAAGCTGGAAGTCAACAGAACTTGGAAGAGAAAGGAAAAGACACCACTGCTATATGCACTACCATGTGACAGAAAAGTCAAGGGCCAACGATCGCTAGTAGGCAGCCCTAGAACAAACATCATGGTTTTCAGGGAGAAAGCACTGCCTTGGTGACACCTTGATTCTGGATCTCTCCTAGCCTCAAAACCGTGAGCCAATAAATTCCCATTGTTTAAGCAACCATTACATGGTGCTAGTTTTAGCAACCAGGAAACTAAAAACGTGTCAGATACAGACATGCACGCACTCATAAATACACATATGTTTGTGTATATTCACAGAAATGGTTGAGAAGAACACAAAAGAAATACAAGAACGAGGAAGACTTGGCATCAAAATGGCCCTGGGTTTGCTGTTCTAACCAGTACCGCCCACCCCACCCCCTTCCTTGTCTGAGTCTGGTCTAAGCAGCCCCCAGTCTACCTTTGGTGAGCATAGTCATTAATCAGGTGCTCAGGGGGGGTCAATCAAGGACATAATTAACACGCAAAGACAGTGAGTTGAGGGCCTCTGCCTTATAAACAAGAATGTAAAAAGAATGAATCTACTCTCATATGCTGCTGGTAGAAGGCAAGTAGGACTCTTTGCAAGGCAGGTAGTAAGTTGATGAAGAGATATACGTGCGAGTTATTCACGGCAGCACGCTTTGAGACAGCACAAGCTGGAAACTGCCTTTATGTCATTCATAGAGAACTGATACCATTCATAACTGCACCTCCCTGCCCTGAAGAACCATAAGCTGTAAAAGGCATGAGGAACACAAATACTGCTACGGACTCGTCTTCAAGATAAACTTAAGGGGGAAACGCAAAGTGGGAAACAAGTGTGTCTGATAGGCTTCCATTCTCCAATAAAAGGGGGGAATGGAGTCTAGGAATATATATAGGTATTTATGTATACACACACACACACACACACACGTGTTTACTTATATTAATAACATACACACCGAGAAGGATAAACAAAAAAGGTAGGGCAAGGACAAGGTGGGAAGGGCAAGGAGAGAAGTTAAATATCTCTAATTCCACCTTGCTTTGTACATTTGACTCTGGAATCATGTTAACGTTTCACACTTAGTATAAAAGTAAATTTAAATAACTACAAACTTAAAAAAAGCAAGATGAAACAAAGAAGCCTTATTGTTTTCACATAATCAGACTGAAAGGAGTTCTTTCAGGTGACTTGATGTCAATTCTACCCCAAGCAATTTACAGATTCAATGCAATCCCAATAAAAATTCCAACCTTCTTTGAAGAAATAGAAATTATCAAATTTGTATGGGAGGGTAAGAGGCCCTAAACAGCCAAAGCCATCTTGGAAAAGAAGAACAAAGTTGGAGGACTCACACTTCCAGATCTTAAAACTTATGACAAAGCCACAATAATCATAACAGCATGGTAGTGGCACAAAGACAGACATGTAGACCAATGGAATTGAATTGAGAGCTCAGAAATCAACCCTCACATTTACAACCAACTCATTTTTGACAAGGGGGCAAAGGCCACTCAACTGGGAAAGAATAGTCTTTTCAAGAAAGACTGGTCCTAGGTAAACTGGCTCTCCATTTGCAAAAGAATGAAAAGACATCTAATTCACACCATACACAACTCAAAACAGATCAAAGACCTAAATGTAAGAACTAAAACAAACTTCTAGAAGAAAACATAGGAAACATCTTTAGGACTTTGTGCCAAGCAATGGATTCTTAGGAGAAACAGGAATACTCATTTACTGCTGGTGGGAATATAAAATGCTATGGTCACTGTGGAAGACAGTTCCTCAGAAAGGTAAGTATAGAATTACCGTATGACCTGGCAATCCCACTTCCAAGAATATCCCAAAAGAACTGAAAGCAGGTACTCAGATATTTGTACACTGATGTTCAGTGGTATGTTTCACAATTGCCAAAAGATCGAAGCAACCCAAGCGTAAGTCAAGAGACGGATGGATAAACAAAATGTGGGATATACGCATGTGCCGGTTTACATCTGTTGTGTAGTATAGAAAAGCCAACTTCTCTAATCCTCATTCAATATTGCTGGGTGGGAGCTTTTTCATTGTGTCCATGGAGATGTGACCCATCCAATTGTGGGTGGTAACTTTTGATTAGATGGTTACCATGGAGATGTGTCTCCACCCTTTCAAGGTGGGTTTGCTTACCGGAGCCCTTTAAGAGGGAACCATCTTGGAAAAAGCTTTAGAGTCCAGGCAACCAGAGACCTTTGGAGATGAAGAAGGAAAATGCCCCTGGGGGAGCTTCATGAAATAAGCCAGGAGAGAAAGCTAGTAGACTTTGCCATGTGCCCTTCCAGCTGAGAGAGAATCGCCGAACTTCATGGCCTTTCTTGAGTGAAGGTAACCTCTTGTTGGTGCCTTAATTTGGACATTTTCACAACCTTAGGACTGTAAATTGTAACTTAATAAATTCCCCTTTTTAAAAGCCATTCTGTTTCTGGTATAGCGCATTCTGGCAGCTTGCAAGTGAAAACAACACATAATGGAATACCGTTCACCTCTAAAAAGGAATAAAGTTCTGATACATGTGATAACATAAACCCTGTAAACATAATGGTGAGTAAAAAATGCCAGACGCAAAAGGACAAGGAGTATATGATCTCACTGATATGAAATAATTAGAATAAGCAAACTCAGTCAGAATTTAGAATACAGTTTACTGGGGGATGGGGTAGGGATAAGAAATAGGGAGTTGAGGCTTAAAATGTACAGAGCTTCTAATTTGGGACAATGGAAGAGTTTTGGTAATAGATGGCAGCACAACATTGCAAATGTAATTAATAGCACTGAATTATATATTTGGATTTGGTTAAAAGGGGGAAATTTTGTTGTATATATAGTACCAGAATATAAATTTTCTAAAAAAAATCCATGGAACTGTACAACACAGTGAGCCCTAAGTTAAACTATGGACTATAGTAATAGTACAACTACAAAAATGTGCTTGCATCAACTATAACAACTGTACAACAATGTAAGTTGTTAAGAGGGTGGCATATGGGAATCTTGTATTTTATGTAGGATTGTTCTGTAACCCACAACTCTATAAAAAAAAAAAACACAACAATTTTTAGTAAATACATTAATATTATCGATATTATTCTGAAACTAATTATAAGATGAAACAAATAATGTTAATATTGCTAGGAACTATGATTTTCTCTATACAAGAAAAGAGATACAAATATGAACTTTAAGTAGAAATTGCTAATTCTAAATTGGAAAATCATTATGAACAAATGATTTATTTTCTCTGAAAAATATGTATTTCCTAACTTTGTTCACTGACAAGGCCTAGAAACAAACAACTCCTTGGCATTGAGCACCCACCCCTAACAACCAGACTCAAAATCATTTCCCACCTAAAAAGAACCGTGGCTCTCTGGAAAAATGACGACAAATTCAAAATAAACCTAGAACGATTTCAGGGTAGGGAAGGAAACTGGTCATGTCAAAAGATGACAGGAGCCAAAGTTCTGACTGGCCAAAGATGGTGGAAATTGAACGTCAGCAAGAATACGAATTTCAATGGATGGAAACACTTCCAAGTACATTAAAATCCATGAGTTCATAACGATACAAAAACAGAGCAAAACAAAACTGATTGGTCACCTTTGAGAGACCACTAGCGATTTCACGTATTCATTTATTTTGAAAACTGGTAAATAAAGAGAAAGAATCAAGCATTTATCCGGACTTTCCCGTATGTACTGCACAGCACAGTAATCGAATAGCAGATTTCTCAGTATAGACATATTCTAGCTGATAAATAAAGAAGAAATGACAGAATCAGAGTACAGACATTTTACAACTAATGTACTAGTGGCATCAACAGCTGCTAATATCACACGTACACAAAAAGACACCCAGATGGGATGTGTCTCCTGATGGAAGAACAGGACTAACAAAATATTACTCCCCGAAATGGAATCTGCATCTGATTCAGTCTTTAGCTTCAACACAGTGCTCAGAGGGGAATCTAAAACCCAGAAAGTGCCAAAGATCAGACAGCCAGTTCTCTTTAAAAAGGAGAACCTACACCTGAAAAAAGATTTAAGAGATATATCAACCTATTAAATGCATAGGCCTATTTTGGATCTTCATTCAAGTAAACTAAAACCATCTAGAAAATCTGAATACCAAGTAGATATTAGGTATGATAATGACATTGTTTTTTGTTTGCTTGTTTTTTTGGGTGCATGGTCCAGGAATCGAACCCGGGTCTCCTGCGTGGAAGGCGAGTATTCTACCACTGAACCACCTCTGCACCCAATGACATTGTTTTAAAAAAACATCTTTTAGAGCCACAATTTGATATATTTACAGATAAAATGATATCTAGGATTTACTTTAAATAATCATGTTGGGAGGAATAAAGCATCAAGGACACAAGCTTGGCCCAAGTTGAAGACTATGAGGCTGAGGGATGAGCACATGAGGTTCAGTAGTTTTCTATTTGTGTGTGTTTGGAAGATTTTTAGAACAAAATGTTAAAAAATAAAATCAATACTCTTTCCCTCTGCCCCTTGATCAACAATTCTACTTCATGAAATTTATCCAACAGATAACACTTTCATGCATATACATAGGTGGTTTGAAGCTGCATGTACCCCAGAAAAACATATTCTTAACCTAACCACTCCTGTGGGTGTGGACTCATTGGAAGTAGGACCTTTTGAAGAGGTAACATCAGTTAAGGAGTGGCCTAGTCTGTCAGGATGGGTTTTAATCCTATAACTGGAGTCCTTTATAAACAGAATGAAATTCACAGAGAGAGAAGCCACAGGAAGTAAGAAGCCAAGTATCAACAGAACCCAGAAAGGAGAGACAAAAGACAATGTCACATACCCTGTCATTTGACAAGCTAAGGACCAAGATTTGACAGTAGACAGCCCTAGAACACCAGTCTGCAGGAAGAAAGCACTGCCTTCTTGATTTGTAAATTTTCCCAGCCTCAAATTGTGAGTGAAAATTCCCACTGCGTAATCTGACCTATTTCATGGTATTTGCTTGAGTAGCTTAGGAGACTAAAATAACATAAGGTGGACAAGGATTTTTATTCCAGCATTATTTATAACAACAAACATGGGCAAACAACCTAAAAGTCCATACACAGGGGGCTGGTTAAATAAATTATGGTAAAACCACATGAAAGTATACCATGTGGTTCTTGAAAAGAATAACGCAGCTCTATGCACACATATTACAGTATGTCTCCAAGACGTATTGTTAAGCATATATTAATATTTGTACCGGTTTGAATCTGTTAGGTACACCAGAAAGCATATGTTTTTTTTTAAATCTAATCTTGTGGGGGCAGACCAATTGTTGGGTGGGACCTTTTGATTAGATTGTTTCCATGGAGATGTGACCCACCGAATTCAACATGGGTCTTAATCCTTTCCTGGAGTCCTTTAAGAGAGCTCAAGGAGGAGAGAAAGCACTTAAAAAGAAAATACCCCAGGAGACACAATGAGAGAAAGAAAATGCCCCAGAAGAAGCCAAGGACCCACAGGAACTGAAAGAGCCATTCTAAAACCAACCCAGGAGAGAAGGGCCAAGAAATGTCACCATGTACATTCCCACGTGACTGAGGAATGCTGGATGCCAGTGGCCTTTCTTCAAATTCAAATAATCTTTCTTCAGATGCCTTAATTAGGATAGTATCATGGCCTGAGAACTTAAATTTGTAACCTAAAAAATCCCCTTTGAAAAAGCCACCCCATTTCTGGTATATAGCATTCCGGTGGCTTTAGCAAACTGAAACAATATTCTTATCCTAATGAAGATGTAGAGGCATGTAAAGAATTAGTGTGAAAAAAGGATCAACATTTACCCTGATAAATACTCAAAATCAGAAAGTCACAGTCTCTGCGTCGGAACTCTGTGGCTTAGGGACCTTTAACTGTTTATCTTTTTCTATCTTCAAGAAAAAAAATTTTTTTTTTAACCATGTGTATGAACATAATCTAGTTCATAAAAGCAACTTAAAAACTCAAACAAACCTACTCAAGGTTACATAACACAGGGGTAGTAGCTCAAGAACTGTCCCTGTAAGAAAATGAGCTTGCCCAGCAGGCTCACAGAGACCTTCTTCTTGCTGCTCCCCTACAGCACAGCCACCGAGCTGAAAGGGGTTCAGCCAGACCCACTTCCCTCTCTTGGCACCACGTGAGTAGGAATTCACCCACCTCAAGGGACTAGAACTGAGAATGGCTTGTCACAAAGAATAAATATTTCCAGGTAAATAGTTCCAGTTCTGTTGGCATAAAACAGGACCCATGTCTGCTCATTATAGGTTTTCCCTTCACATACCCTTTTCTATTGCGATCCTGACTTCAGACTTCTCTGTTTTCAACAAAGGGAGGTAGAATGTGCTCTTAATAAGCTTTTCGAAAATTTAGAATCAAGGGCTGAGTTTAAAAGCATGAAGCAGCTCTAGAATGTACTAATAGCTACAGATGTGCTAAATAATCAAAGTAATGTTTAAATACTATTTGTGTTAAAAAAAAAGATGGAGTAAGATATACAAACATAGCTGCTGGTGTATGCACAGTATATCTCTGAAAGAGTGGAAGAAACGGGAAAGGCTTCATTTGAGGAGAGTGGCTAGAGGTTGGGGCTGAAGGGAAGACTTTTAACATTTTAGAGGGCTTGGATCTTTAAAAAAACAATCGTCTATTATACCTATTCAAATATAAACTAATTTAAAAAATAAAAAAATACTAAAAATAGGAATTAATCGAGGGCTGAAGCATTCACTTCAGTTTTGTTAACTTATTTGTTGAGACTGTATATGAAATTGCTTTTCTTTCAGTTTCACGGTTGGCTTAGCTGTGGAAAGCACTTGGATCTGTTGAATTTGAAGACTAATTCCATTTTTGGTTATCAACTGCCTGATGGTGGAGGGGGTGGAGGCTTTTTCCTTTTTCTTCTTCTTTTTTTTTTTTTAACTTTAACTGTTTTACATTTTTCATTCAGTGCCACCTGGCTTTGGAGGCAGTTCATAGTAAAAAATAAAAATTAAAAAAAAAAACACCTAGTATTTGCTGCACAAGTATTATGGGTCCGTGTCTCTCTACATGCACTAGCTTATTTAACCTTCACGACAACCACTTACGTAGACTGCGGTCACCCCCTTTTAACCAGGTAAACACTGAGGCATAGGCAGGTTAAAGGACTTGCCCAAACCCACACAGTCAGAGTGGTGGTGACGCTTCCTGCCCCGTCATGGCCACACTGCTGCGCTATACACTACCCAGCATGGCGTCTCAGGAAGAAAAGCTTAGGCTCCTGCGAGTGTGGGCTTCTGGGGACTCACGGGCTAGTGTAAGCAGCCAAAGGTTTTAGGTGCCCACAAACTCAGAAAGGAGACCTCACTATATTTTATGTAAAAACTAGCTTGAGCATGGTTTGCAGAAAACCTTTTAATTCTGGGTTAGTTTTCCTATTTCTCTACTACAAATGACTCCTAAAATAAAAGAATGCTTAAATTGAATCTATATCGTTTGGTCCTTAGAAACTATTAATACAGAAAGAGCCCTTATGCCTGGAAGATGTATGGTTCTATTATTTATTCATGAAAGTGAACACAGACGGGCACAACATAAACGCTAAAGTTATTACCAAAGGGATCTCCATTACTCTTGGCAAAGAAACCATGAATGAGTAATTACTAGCAAGAGTGTACACATGCCATTTTAAAACATAAGACAAAAAAACGATTAAATTCCAGGTCTGGTAATAATCTTTGTATCTTAGAAATCTTCTCTAGAATTAAAGTAGTAATTATGACAATGGCCACCTTTAAGTTTGAGGTAGGACCAGGTCCACTCACTCATTTCAAACTACCACTTACCCTCTCTTGTTTTACAAAATCAATAAAGCTATAAATCCTTTCCCTAGAATGACTCACAACTGGAGTTGCATATAGTATTCTGCATAGACTTTAAATGAGTTCACAGATCCTGATCAATCAAACTAGCGGTGGGATTGGGGAATTATGGACTGAGGGCAAGGGTGCCTTTGCCACCTGCTCTTGCTGGTTAATTTCTCTGGCCTCTGTAAGTCCTGAGAGGGGTCTTTCTGCACATCAACTCCACTTTTTAGGTGTGAAATCCAAGCGGTGTGATGAATTCTCGTAGGAGGAAAGCTGCTCTGTAAATCAACAGGGGTCTCTAAAATATTAACAGCAATATAATCACCCAGTAAACTATTTTATACATCACATCTCACCTAAAGAGGATGTGCAGGTAGTAACCTCAAACAAAATATAAAATAAAAGGCAACACCCATTTAAAGTGGGATCCAGGGTCAAAGGATGAGCCTATTAAAGACAAATCTGATGGGTCCTTGAATTCCAGAGTGTTTGTGTTTTAAGTGGCAATATACTTTAATGCATAAAACAAACAAACAAACAAAAAACAATAGCTTCTCGACCAAAGGGGGAAGAGTGAAATGAGACTAGGTGTCAATGGCTGAGAGATTCCAAACAGAGTCGAGAGGTTATCCTGGAGGTTATTCTTATGCATTAAGTAGATATCACCTTGTTGTTCAAGATGTAGCAGAGAGGCTAGAGGGAGCTGCCTGAAAATGTAGAGCTGTGTTCCAGTAGCCATGTTTCTTAATGATGATTGAACAATGATATAGCTTTCACAATGAGACTCTGTGAATGTGAAAACCTTGTGTCTGATGCTCCTTTTAGCTACTATATCAACAGAAGAGTAGAACATATGGAATAAAAATAAATAATAGGGGGAACAAATGTTAAAATAAATTTAGT
>PVIY010042105.1:0-20921 GCA_004026745.1 Myrmecophaga tridactyla
ATATATATATATAGGCTCTCTGTCTTGGAACTCTAACTCATACCACTTCTCAATTAGTTTATCAATGCATCCATACCAACTTTGTCGTAATTAATTGAAGCTTATAGCTCTTGCTATCAGAGCACATTCCCCACCTTGTTTTCTAAGTTATCTTGTTCAAATTATCCTATCTTGCTTCCATGGAACATATCTTCATCTATTTAGGTCATATGAAGCCCACAGGGCTTAAAGGTTTTATAAGTTTCAGTCTTTATTTGTTCTGTGCACAATTATAATCATAATTATTTCAATCCCTTTAATTATTTTAGGATTAGTCATATTTTTATAAATGCTGTTAAATTAATTGAATAAATTGCATATAATTGGCAATTTCTTTATTAACGCTCTATATTTAATTTGGGGACATGCATTTACTCATTTATCATCTTATTTTTTTTTAATTAAAGAAGTTGTAGGTTTACAGAACAAACATGGATACAACATAAGATTTCTATATACTGCCCTATCACCAACACGTTGCGTTGTTGTGGAACATTTGTTACAACTTATGTAGCCACGTTTTATAGGTCTTCTGTTAATAGTTATGTTTTTAATCTATTCAATATCCATAATGATGTCCTCTTTTTGATATTATTTCACTGATCAGAATTGCCATGAGTTTATCAGCTTTATAATTCATCCCATAATAAAAATGCTGCCATTGTTGATTCCTCCTTTATATACTTTAATTTTATTCATTTCTGCTCACTTTATGATTTCATTTTATTCTATAATTATTGGGTTTATTTTGCTGCTCTTTCAACATAGTTCCTGAGAAATGTTTATCTTATTATATTTTAGCCTTTATTATTTTCTAGTATATGATTTTGTAACCATAAATATTCCTCTAACTTCACCTTTACCTTTATTCTACATGTTTTAATATATTTTTATTACTAATTACTTCTAATAATTTTCCATTTTGTCTGATATTAATCAAGTTACACCAAATTTTACTTGGTTAATTATTTGCATTTTATACTTCTTCTGTATTTCTACTTTCACACTTTTTTGTATTTTTAAATTTCGATGTGCTTTATATAAAAAACATTTTTTATCTAGTCTGATAATAACTCCAACTGGATCATTTAGTTTATGAAAATGTAATATGAGTATTATATAAAGGATTAAATGTACCATATTATTTTGTGCATTTTCTTTGTTACTTCTTCTCTATGCTTTGTTAATTTCTCCTTTTTCTGCCATTCTTCCCACTTTTATTTTTTTATTGAGTAGTATTTATCATTCTTTTTTTTAATCCTCTTCAAGTTTGGAACATATACATGTCCTTTCCATTATCTAAATGGTTATACTAAATGTAATAAATCAATGCCTAAAAGCATGGATAATGTGATTAACCAAGGACATTTTAATTTCATTAGCTTCTTCTTCTAGATTTATATGTTACTAGTGTATTTAGTCCTTTTATATTTTTTACTACCCAAGGCATTATTATTAAAGTCTGATCGAGTAAACATTTGCTTGCATTGACAAAAAATTTGACTTAATTTTTCTCTTGAGCTTCACTTCCTTTTCGTCTTCAATCTCCCATCTGTGTTATTTTACTTCCCAAAATTTATCTTTTCGATTTCCTTCAGTGTTGGACTGCAGTGACAAAATGTCTTCTTATTTAAAAGATAATTTTGTACAGTATGGAAATAAAACAATTATATTCTTTAAAGGGATGAAGGATATTATTTCACCGTTTATTGGCTTCCCTTGTTTGCTGTAGAGAGTTTCAGTTATCAGAGTAACTGGTACTCCTTCTAAATTAATTTGCCCCTTCACTTTGTTTTTAAGATTTTATTTCTATCATGATCATGTTTTTGGATTTTCAGACAATTTTCACTCTAATAATGGTATGCATTCTACTGGAAAAGTCACCCAACAGTAGGCGATTGGACAGAAATTCCATGTTCCTTACCACCTGGGAGCATCTAGTGTTATTAATCACTGAACTGCCTTCTTAGAAATAACCTTAAAAGGTTTCTACCTCTCGTCTTCCTGTTCCACACACCTTAGTAAAGCAGTTTGGTCATTAATACAGCAGTTTTCAGAGAAGGGGTCATTGCTTTTGGCCGATCAATGGGTAATGATCAAAAGGAAACGGTGGATAAAAAAATTCCATCAATCCATCCTTTGGCCCCATGCATCGTTCCTTCTCTTAGCAACAGACTCAAGCCAGCCTGGTTGGCACACCTCGTGGTAGTAGCCTGGCCAAGAAGGCAACAAGGAATTCAAACCTAATTCTTAGTTAAGATTTATGAGAATGCTTTGTCTAGCTCATAGATGATCTTTGCATGTTAATGGATGAGTGAATAGAAAAATATGCAGAAAAAAAGTGAAGTTGTAGCTATTAGATTGGGATACATAGATATGGAAATGTACATGAAGAAAAACCTGGAACAAATGCAGGAAACAAAATAAACTTGTTCTGTAAGGGGGAGGAGGGACATTAATGGCCTTTGATTTTAAAACCTTTTCTGGAGACTTCCTCCAAAATGGAAATGCCCTGATGTAGTCCTACAAGGTTGTTAAAATTTCCTTAAATTTAACTGACTAGTGGTGCTGTTATCCTTTGACAGATATCTTTGAAAAAAATTTGGTCACCTTTCTCATAAGTATTCCTGAGAAATATATCACAGGCAGTAACACCTCTTATAAAAACATCAGCACTCCCCCATTCTCAGTCAGTGCAAAATGAAGATCGATGCCACTCAGCAGACGCTGTGGACAAATGAGATAGATTAGATTAATTGCCTTTCACAAACAAGTACTAGACGCAATTATTAAAATTGAATCATTGGAAATCCTAAGGTTCACTAATTGGCTGTGCTGTGAAACTATATTGGAGGTAATATTAGCCCGCATGCTGAGACAGATTAGTTCCATCCAGGGTCTTCAGTAATAGTGGACGCTTTTTTCCAGTGGCCATATATACCCTTGAGATCATACTTCTGTGAATACTAGGCATCAACTTGCCTCCCCCCCCCCCAAAAAAAAACTAATTATTTGCATTTTAAGAATGCTCATAAGAAATCTCAAATATTTAGGAAAATGCAACCAGTAGATCCTGTAGCCCTCAGATGGTTGGGTAGTTCAGTTGCAAATGAGGCTGCCCTTTGTTTCTTAGGGAAGCTTCCTGGAAGGAAAACTGATTGGTTATTTGTGTGCACCCTAACATCAGTTTTCTTTATAATAGGAGTCTTCCAATTTGAAAATACGGTAAGAAAATTTGCTCCTGACCTTAGCTGAAGTAATCATTGACCCTGGTTTTGTCCTCACAGGCATTCAAGTCAGCCTGAAGTCACTGACCAGGTTTGCTATGATGGCAGAATTGCCTATTGTTTCTTCCTGCAGACCAAAGTAGAATATGAGCAATCACTAAAATCTTCTGCAGTATCTGGAAAAAGCCCTCAACCAGAAAATCCAATACAGATACTTAAGGAGAAGTTTTTCTGGCATTCTAAACTAGACCTTGGTGGTTTATGGGAGTTCAGCTGACTAGGAATTTTTTTTTTTTTTTAAACCAGCTCTGGAAAATTTTACAATGTTGTCACTTTTACCATTGCCTCTGTTCCTGTGTCTCCTCTCTTTCTGCAAACTCTGATTGAACTATATTATACTCTCTTCTTTGCCCTGTTGGACCCTTAAAAGTGAAAGCTCAATTTCCCTAGGGGCAGCAGATGCATTATCTAAGCTTCTAAATTCTTGCTTTTTCTTAGGTTTTTGCATGATAATTCCTTATTATTTTGTCAACTATTTCATGCTTGTAATATGATTTTTAAAAGACATTTTAAATGGTATCTGTGGTTATTGTCAGAATAGTTAGTCTGAATAACCTTGATTGCCACTGGAAGATCACTGTGCTGGAAAATGTTTAATTATTGGTTTCAGCTCACAGTAAATGGACAGATATCACGCAACAGATAATGTATAAGGTATGTATGTACCTATCTGTTCTTTAATATTTTCAAAAAATATGTATTCTTGAAAAATGAGGCTTGCCTGATGTCACCTATATGCAAAAAGAAAAAAAAAACTATGTTCAAGTGACACATTAGCATATGGTATTAGGAAAAAGTCTAAGTTGCCTCCAGATTCCTCAGTTACCCAGTTATCATAAGGAGTTTTCTATACATATTGAAAAGAACACTGTAGATAATATATATTTCATGAAGACCTCCCTGGCCTGGAAAAACAATGTGCATAATTATACCCATTACAACAAGTGAAGTAGCATATTAACATACAATAGTAACAACAGTTAGAAATAACAAACTATGATATATCGTAGTAGATTCAGACCAAAACTGGGAGTTATTTTACTGAGTTGAATCCCAGTTCCATTGCATTGTTAGCTGTGAGACTTCATTTTGTTTGTATAACCCTTGTATATGTTTTGTCGACTATAAAAGGACCCAAATACATTGGTTTTCAGTATTCTGATAGAGATAAAATGTTGACAAGGTGGTCATCGATGTTTAACATTGGAAAGTTGTAGTTAGTATTCTTGTTGCTAATATTGTTATAATTGCTATTTTATTTTTACTTAGGACATGAGAATGAGCTCAGACTCATATATTTATAATTACTTGCTGTCCCAAACCATGTAGGCGCTGTCTTTAAAGCAATGAATCTATCTGGAAAAAAAATGAATCCTCTCTTAATCAATTCATACTGTTTACTATTGTAAAATGGCTTTATAATTTTAATTGTAATCTTTCTGAAGTATTCATAAATGACTACAAACTGAAAATGTATATAAACTAAAGTTGGGGAACCTAAATGAACAAGCATATAGATGGCTTTGATTGAAGTGGAAATAAGGGATGACTTCATCAAAGAATAATTATTAGCAAGAGAATGCAATTCAAACATAAAATCAATTAGAAGTGAAAAACCATAATTTCATATTTAAAAACCAAATAGGCAATATAAAAGAGAATGGTCCTGCTGTGAATAGAATTAGGTCTCTGGAATACCAACTGGGAGAAATGGCTCACAATAGAAGAAATAAACAAATAAATAAACACAACAACAAAAATGGCACAACCCTGAAACATGGTGTCAGGAAGAAATTATGAGAAAAACAAAAAAACTTATATATTAAGAAAACATGTCGGGTCGGCCACGGTGGCTCAGCAGGCAGAGTTCTCACCTGCCATGCCAGAAAACTGAGTTTGATTTCTGGTTCTTGCTCATGCAAAAAAAAAAAAATATATATATATATATACACACACATATTTCACATATATATGAAGAATAGATCCAAGACATACATCATGTGAACAAAAAGAATTCATCAAGACACATAGGGGTAAGTGGAATAAATGTTGTAAAGAAACCAATAACAGAAGAAGGATTCTCTACAGAAATACTTAGAATACTTACATTTTGTGAATAAAAAGTCTAACCAACTTTCTAGCAAAACTATTGACAGTAGAACAGACAGATTTACATATGTCCTTTGAGTTCCCAAATACAAAAATTAAAAGAAAAAAATGGCTTTCCTACTTTAAAACAGAGGGTTATTTATTTTTTTTTAAACTTAGAATGTAAAAGAAATTTGAATTTTCTAATCACATTCTAATTCACATATGTAACCATGAAAGAAAGAGGCAGTGGCACAAGATCTACAGATGAAGGTTGGGGAATTTCAAGTTACCATTCTGTTGAAGGATAAAATAAGATTTTTACAAAAATATAAGAGTTCACAATTTAACACATGACTGATCTTATGACAATTCTTAGCATATTATGCTAAAAAGTATTATTGAAGGAGAATGGACATTTCAAGACAGGGGATGATAAAAAGTTCCTTAAGCAGAAAAGAATGATGAGTAGTAACAGTGTATCACATATTTTATGGATGAAAATATACAGTAAAGATAGGATTTTTGACACAGTAATATAAGAGAACAGTTTTTAATAGCTGAGAATTAAACCTCCAAATCTCTGGCAGCAGAAGCTAGTGTCTGAATAAGGGCTGAGAAGGATAATAAAAACATTCTAAACTGTCTAGCCCTGCAACTGCCTCATAGCAGAATCCCAATATATTACAGTTATAAAAAAGTAATCACAACAGAAAATTTGCTATGTAGTCATAAGACAGAGATCATTTCCAGGGTAAAGCAAGTGATAATACTATAGGAGAATATATTGGAGGCAGAGGGATATCTTTAATTTCTTTTTGTTTTGGAGCAGTATCTCTAGTTCTAGACACTTGATACCTACCATTGGGAATATTTGATCTTTTAGCTCTTTCTGACAGGATTGCTGAACATTTTGTAATATAAGTACTGAAGTCAGTGACAAAAAGGTGGTGCAATTCTATGACGTATCTGCAAGGGCAATAGCAGAAGCATCAATAGACAATTAGGACTGGATCTTAAATATTCAATTTCAAGCTGAATATTTGTAAGGATTTTTCAGATTCAGTATTTTTAGAGATATTTTTGTAAACCCCATCTGGTTAAGTATTTCATTGACCAGACTCATGCTATATGTGATCTGTTATATATATATATATATATATGCTTACACATACATAAGTACGCACTTAGGTACATATATATATATATATGATTTGATTACTATAACATATGCATATATAATTGTGTTAAATTTAAATATAATTATAGGTACTTTAATACCGCAGTAAGGGTTCAGTCATTCTAAATTCAAAATTTTATTTTTTAAGCTTGGAGGTTGATTAGGTAAATACATATCATTCTGGTTAATATCCTATTTCTTGTGGGTAAGTTACTTTTCACAAAACAACATGGGCAAATATACATCACAGGGTAAGTATAGTGGAGAGAAACAGCAGAAAATGGATACAGAGAGTTCAGAGACAGAGATTTAACAACAAAAGATCAAGCCCATATCTTTCAATAGCTGCAGCTCAGATACATTTTCACTAAAAATATTTCAGCCCCATATTTATATTCTAATACCTGGAATTGAACTAAAGCCTTGTTCCCTACTGAGGCCATTAAGTGAAGGGCAGAGGAATTCAGTAACATACTGAGTCTCTTGAAAAGTCAGAATCTTTAATTAATTGACTTAATGAATTCTGTGATTCCTTTGGGTCCATTTTCACAAGGGTTGAATGCAAATAAATTATGATGGAAAGTGACTCTTAGCTTGTTATCTCAAAATTGATGTCTGGTATTATTGGGGGAAATGTTGGAGCCATAATTAAAGGCCAGATTGAAAATGTGCATTAAATGATTTGGAAGACAGTATTAGTCAGTCTCTGCCTTTGTTTCCATTGAACATAAGACCCCAAATTATTCTGAAGAGCATGCTTTTTTATTTGTTTTTAAATTTGAGGGTACTAAGGATCATAAAGCAATGCAAAAAATTGACAAATGTTTCAATTAAAACAAAGTCCCTCAATTATTTTATTTGCACTGCCCCTTATCCCTACATCGAAATCCAAACTCTCATTCAAAACTTGCTTTCAGAGGTGACTACCTTCAGAAAGTTCTTTAGATTCCTTCTCTATTCTTCACATATACAGAACCTAAAAAAAAAAAAAAAAAAAAAAAACTTAATCCTATGGGTTCCCATAAACTATATTTTCTTTAAGGAACATTATTTGTTTGTGCTATCGTATTTTAATTTATTTTTATGAGTCCCCATTATAAACATCCCTCCTCAAATAAACATGAATTTTTGTCTTTGTATCATGAACAGCTCCCATGATAATCTCTTTTATAGTAAACATGTTTACTTATGTTCACTGAATATTATAGGAAATCTTGAAAGAAATGACTTTCTACTCTTGACCTAGTAGATGTTTAGCTTTTATTCCATGGAAAAGCCATAAATGATTCTTACCTAATGAACCCAGACAATGAAGAATACCTTAGATTAAAAACAAAGTCAAAGAACAAGACGCAAACATTTTCTGGCAGCAACCATAAACTTGAAATTATGATTATTCCATTGAAATAGTTACAATATATTACAACTTAGCAAAAATATCACTTTTCAAAAAGTTCCTCAGATTTAATAATTTGCATAACATCTGAGCAGTTTTCGAAAGAAGAGTTATTAAGAAATACTTTTGTATCAGTGGCAGGTATTGTCATGTGTTGAACTGTGTCCTTACAAAAGACAAGTTCAAACTCTAACTCCTGTTATGGGTGAATGTGACCTTATTTGGAAATTGACCTCTGTTGAGGTAACTGGTTAATTGGAAGTTATGGTGGATTAGAGTGGGTCCTAGTCCAATGACTAGTGTCCAAAAGAGGAAAATTGGAACACAGAGACACAAAGATAAACCAAAAAGATCACCCTGTGATGAAAGAGGCAGAGGCTAGGTTGATGCATCTCTAAGCTCAGCAGTGTCAAGGATTTCGGCAGCTACAGAAACTAGGAGAAACACATGAAACAGATTTCCCCTCTGAGCCTCTGCAATGCTCACAGCATTCTGGTGACAACCAGAGCTTCTGAATTGTGAAAAAATAAATTACTGTGGTTGTATGCCACCCGGTTTGTGGCACTTTGTTACATATCTGAGAACCTGAAACAAGTATTAAAGTAATTACAAGTATATGATTTGATTGCTCTATCAGGATATTATCACATTTTTTAGCTGTGTATTTTTTTTTATGATAAATATTTGCATTTTAAATAAGAAAGATGATTGTGCCTATGGAGATGTGAAATCGCAGTTTCATTTTATGTAAAGTATATGCAATATTAAAAACAAAAATTTTTAGCGCATGAGGTCTTCATAATTGTTATCTTCCCTATAAATAGAAAACATTGTGTGGTACCAATAAAATTGCATTGCCAATACTGTTATACACATTAACTACTTTTTTAGTGAAATGATATAGTTCTGTGATTTCTAAATCAAGCTTATCCCACCTGATCTCATTAAAAAACCTGGTGTAATGGATCTAAGCCTAAAAGATTGAAACATTGTATTGGTTTGGAAAGAATATATATATCCACAGAGGAACAGACTAAGTATAGTTTTATGGTCCCAAATTTGTTTTCTTATTGAATTTGCACCTGCTTCAAGCTCAGCCAAATTGTGGTGCATGGGCCAGTTCTATTTTCCATTTTCTTTGTGAATTAAAAGTAAAATAAATGTGCATTTGAGCCCAGACAGCAGATGGTCTTCAATAGGTATAAACATATTGTGCCATATGTCTGAATGGCACTTTCAGAAAGTACTTGGCACTGCTAAAATATCTTGCTTTCAATAGAGATATGAATATATATACTACTATTACATATAATGATAAAGTGACTGATTTACTCTTTACTATTTTGGGAAAAGTATAGCTTGGGGAATAGATTGTGAACTTCAGGTTGGAAGCAGCCAAGAGTCCTTTGTTGATCCTTGATGGGATAGAGATACATTAAGCCAACCAGTATAGGTTTCTGGAGACTGGTATCCTTTCCTAGGCTACGACAAATAAATGCAAGTGAAGTTTTCTAAAAAGTCTTTGAAATAGGTGGATTTTCTGAGAGGAAATACCAATATATTTGAGGCTCATGTCTCTCTCTGTGAATATCCTCTCCTACATTCCACCAGATACTTTTCATTCTCGTTGCATGATATGAACAACAATAACAAACCGCCCCCCTACTTCCTGAAAAAACAACAACAATAAAAAATTAAGGACTTCTTAAATTTAAACAATTTAACAGAGATAAAAATGTAAGCTCAGAAATATTAAATATTTTGATAGCTTAGGTCATATCATGATAATCAATGGTTGACCCAAGTTTTAATACAATACCCGGATATCCAGCACTACACAATGTGCTGTGCATGCATTTTTTAGTAGATACCCATTATATGGTTTACCTTTACAATAAGGAGTGATTTATTTTTCTTCTTATAGAGGGGAAATGAATGCATAGCTATGTATGTATTCTTTTTTTCTTTGTGCATTTCACCGACGTGAACTTATACAATCAAATAGCTTCATTTCAATGCAATCACCACTCCTCTAAGATCTAAATCCAGATGTCCAACTAACAGTTACATGTCTGTGTGTGGCTGTTGCATCAGCACATGTTTAAACCAGCACAGAGAAAAATAGGAACACTCATTCACTGCAGGTGGCAATGTAAAATGGTGCAGCCATGTGGAAGATAGGTGCATCTTGCTGTCACTGGTACCCTGATTGGATCTAACCCAATCTGGGCTGATGTAGTATAGAGGTTATCAAATAATTAACAAGGATATAACAGCAATTTTACACAAAGTTTTACACAAAGTAGAGCGAGAAGGAACATACCCCTAGTTGTATTACAAGATCAGCCTTACTATAGAAATACAACCTGACAGTCTTTTCAAAAAGAACAAGGAAGCAGTGGAGGAGGAGGAAAAGGAGGAAGAAGAGGTGAAGGAGAGAGAGAAGGAAAAAAATACAGGTCAATAATGCTCATGGACTACAGTTACCAAAATCACTAACAAAGTATTAGTATATAGTATATAGAAACTTCAAGAATAAGTGGCACTTATCCAAATAATGTTCTTTATTAGAAGAGTTATGGGTTTACAGAACAATCATGCATAAAATACAGGATCCCTATATACCAGCCTATTAACATCTTGAATTTTGTAGAACATCTGTTATAATTGATGTAGCACATTTTTATAATGGAACTGGTAACTACAGTCCATAGTTTAAGTTAGGATTTGTGCTGGTTTGAAAGGAAGCATGCCCCCTAAGAAAAGTCATGTTTTAATATAAATCCCATTTCATAAAGGTAGAATAATCTCTACTCAATACTGTATATTTGAAACTGTAATGAGATCATCTCCTTGGTTGATGTGATTTAGTCAAGAGTGGTTATTAAACTGGATTAGGTGATAACATGTCTCCACCCATTCGAGTGGGTCTTGATTAGTTTCTGAAGTCCTATAAAAGGGGAAACATTTTGGAGAATGAGAGATTCAGAGAGAGTGGCACTACGAAGCAGAGAGTCCACCAGCCAGCGACCTTTGGAGATAAAGAAGGAAGACACCTCCCGGGGAGCTTCTTGAAACCAGAAGCCAGGAGAGAAAGTTAGCAGATGATGCCGTATTCACCATGTGCCCTTCCAGCCGAGAGAGAAGCCCTGACTGTGTTCACCATGTGCCTTCCAACTTGAGAGAGAAACCCTGAACTTCATCAGCCTTCTTGAACCAAGGTATCTTTCCCTGGATGCCTTTGATTGGTCACTTCTATAGACTTGTTTTAATTGGGACATTTTCTCGGCCTTAGAACTGTAAACTAGCAACTCATTAAATTCCCCTTGTTAAAAGCCATTCCATCTCTGGTATATTGCATTCCGGCAGCTAGCAAACTAGAACAGGATTCACTGTGTATTATAGTTCCATGGGTTTGAAAAAAAATTATTCTGTTACTACATATATGTTCTAACATTTCCCCCTTTAATCACGTTCAGATAAATATTTCAGTGCTGTTAATTACATTCCAATGCTGTGTTATCGTCACCACCATCCTTTACCAAAAATTTTTGATTATTTCAAATGGGAACCCTGTACAGTTTAAGATTTAACTTCTCACTCCCCATTATAACCCCAACTCCTGGTAACCTGTATTCTAGATTCTGACTCTATGAGTTTGTTTATTCTAGTTATTTCAAATCAGTGAAATCATACAATAGTTGTCCTTTTGTGTCTGGCTCATTTCACTCAAAATGATGTCTTCAGGTTTCATCCATGTTGTTGCATGTATCAGGACATCACTGCTTTTTTATAGCTCAATACTATTCCATTGCATGTATACACCAAATTATATTTATCCATTCATCAGCTGATAGACATTGAATTGCTTCCGTCTTTTGGAAATTGTGAATAATGCTGCTACGAACGTAAGTGTGTAAATAGATGTAAATAGTCATAAAGCACATGAGAAGATGCTCTTATATTTAGCCATCAGGGAAATGCTTATCAAAACCATTCCATTGTATTATTATACAATAATACCTCAGCAAATGGAACGAATGAACTCAAAGCACAAACAAGGTAAATGAAGTTTCAACATCAGTATATTGAAAGAAAGGTGACCTACAAAAATTTATAATTCCATTCATATGAATAGTTTACATCTGTGGATATAGAGAAGGGATTTACTGGAAAGAATATGAAATAACATTCTGGGGTGACGTGTAATATCCCACATCTTGTAAAGAGCTTGGGATGCACATGTGTGTGCATTTGTCGAAACTCACGAAATGGCACATTTAAAATTTGTACCTTTTGTTGTTAGTATTTGACTTCAAAATGGGAAAAAAGTACTATAAAAAAATAGTGAACTCTAGTTAAAAATGGGCACTCTGAAACAAGAATGAGCATGTCTCGTGATATCTGCACCTTAATTTGAGAAGTATCTGGAGAGAATAAAGTGAATTTAAGAATGGACGTGAGGATGAAGAGATGGATAAATATGTGATGACACAATTTAAGTGCAAAGTCTAGATGTTAAACTCTTTGAAAGTATAATAAAAAATAGTTAACTAAGACCTGAATAAATACCATTTTCCTTATCAGACTAACGCTAACACAATTGTAAAGATGCCATTTTCCCTCTAATTAATCAACAGATGACCATGTTTTGAATGGAAATTTTATGGACCAAGACAAACTGATTTCCAACAATGCCATAAAACTTCTAACTTCCTTAGGTTTTTATGTCTCTTTCCTTGGCCAACTACAGAATGTGTTGACTTCGTCCTCAGGCTGATTCGTAGTTACATCAGCCCCTTGGCAACATGATAATTCATTCTTACTCAGCAAAATAGAGATCTTGAGTTCTTGTTGATTTAAGAGCTAAAAAGAGCTAAAAAGTCCATTCTCAGAAGCACTTAGCAAGCTTTACCTGTATCTTACTGGTTTTCAGGGTTGAATTGTGTCCCCCCAAAACACATTCAAGTCTTAACCTCCAGATCTGTAAATATGATCTTATATAGAAATAGGGTCTTTGAAGATATAATTAGTTTAAAACTAGGCCAACCTGGATTTGGGTGGGACCTACTCCAATATGACTGGTGCATATATAGACAGGGAAAAGGAGATGCAGACAAAGGAAAGGATGTCATGTGGCTAGAGATTGAATGCCAAGTATTGTTAGCAAACCACAAGGAAGTAAGAAGAGGCAAGGGAGTATTCCTTACAGGTTTTGGACTTTCATTTTCCAGAATTATAAGAGAATATATTTCTATTCTTTAGATCACCCATTTTATGGTATTTCTTTATAGCAACTCTAAGGATCTAAGACGATTTTGCTTAAGTCTACCATTCCCAAATAATTGCAATTGTTTGGAATTGATCAGGTAGAATGGAATAGATGTCAAGGAGTCAACCAAAATGTTTTATATGTAATTGATCACAAAATATTTTGTCACTGATGCTGGTTTCACATTCTAGTAAATAGACATAGAACCATTACTTGTTTTTGATTTCTTTTAAAATCCCTTGGGCTTTTGTCATTTTCATGAATAACCCTCTCAAATTATATTAAAAATTAATTTTGAAATATAATTGAGGGTTGAAATCTCACTTTTTCTTAAATATCTTCATGTTAGGATACTATCCAGTAAGAACCTAGAAGCAAGTATTTATATATTTGTGTAACCTTCAACTGAAATGAGAGTAGGCCTCTATTAAGTTTATCTAAATCTGAGTAGGATTTGGTAGTGTCGAACTGGAAAGGAAAAAACTACATATATATATAATTGATTTTACTGCAAGTTCTGAGATTAATTAGCTGCATGACCTTACATTTCACTTGTCATTTGGCTTTGTGAATTTGTTACTACATTGGACATATTTGGGACTACACTTTAAATTTACTTTCAGGTCTAAAATTCTGTAATTCCTTAAACACATACTCTAGCTATCTCCCTGGTTTTGTTATGAATGCAAAAAATCACATTCATTTTCTATATGGAAGCCGTTTTTCCCCCAGGCTGTGTGTTATATCCATGTTTAAAATTTTATTTGTTATTTGCCTTGCTGAAGAGAAAAGGAGAGCCAGACATGGAAAACATCCCAACATCTTGGACATGCAAACTCTTTCCAAATGGGAGTGAATCCATGTGCAAACATAAACAGAGTAAAAGGATAAACAAACAAATAAAAACTAAGTAATATTTTAGATGCATATAGAACAGAGCAGTTTCAGAATACTAAGAGGTGACTTCATATGCTTCCAGCATATGAAAATATTTTGCCTTTCATAAAGAACTAATAGTCTATTTCCTTTTACCCCTATCAAATAGGTGATGAATATAGGTAATATTCATGAAATAGTTAAGCTGTGTTATTTTCTACATTATTATATGTAGGGGGATGGGCCAAGGTGGCTCAGCAGGCAGAGTTCTCACCTGCCATGACAGAGACCTGGGTTTGATTCCCGGTGCCTGCTCATGCAAAAAAAAAAAAAAAAATGGATATATGTAGGGAATAAAGTTCAGATTTATGAGTTGAATAAATAAATATAAATAAACTTTTTGTTCCCCATGACTGACAGAATTAAGATATTAAACTGTTGTTTTCTGACTCATATAGTTCAACATTTGTTGTTTTTTTAATTATGTTTTTTTTTTGCAGAATGGGATTAGGTTTACTTATTATTTCTCTTTTTAAATGCACCAGTAAAGTCTGCAAAGTTTTTAAGTTAAGAATAGAGAATATGCAGATTTATGTCAACTCTTGTAAATTAAAAATACTAATAATCCTAAAATGTCCTTGAGACAGTCTTCTTAAATTTCATTTCTATGACTAAAAATTTTAGGTTTATGACAAATTCAGCAGAATTGAAAGTGACTAGAGAAAGTCAGACTTAATCATGATTTGATAAAATAGTTGCTGTTAATAAGTGTTCTGATTAGCTTTCTGCATAAAATTCTCTCTACCTTCCAGTACTAAAGAGATGATGAATATGTGCATCTCCATTCTATAAAGTGGTCACCAAGGCATATGACCTTGACTGGCTGAAAAAAAATTACCCAGGTTAGAGTGAGGATGATGATAAAAATAGAGATGATAATATGTGGCTAAGAAAACAAACACAAAAAACAGGCAAAGATTCTTTCAATATTTGTGTGTGTGTGTGCAAGAATAGTAAATAACTCCCATGTATTCTTAACACAGCTTTCTCAGTTGTTAATATCACGTTCGCCTTATCAGTATATCTATCTATCTATCTATCTATCTATCTATCTATCTATCTATCTATCTATCTATCATCTACCACCTATGTATGCACTGTTTTCTATCGAGAGTATATTGCAGACATGATGATCCAAGGCCTGGAAATATTAATGCCTATTACATATTAGAACTAAAAGATAGGTAGAAAATATGAGAGCATAAAGAACAAAATGAAACTATAAAAGAGACATAACAGAAATTATGGGGATGAAAGTCACATAATAGAGATTAAAAATGCACTAGAGATTCACAACAGTAAATTTGAACATGCAGAGGAAAGAATTAAAGAACGAATTCTTTCATAAGAATGAAAGAACCAGTCAGAATAACAGAGAAAAGAAGTGAAAAAATGAGTGGTATCTCAGGGATTTGAGTGACAACATGAAACATACAAACATATGCATCATGGGCATCCCAGGAGGAGAAGAAAAGGGAAAAGAGGCAGAAAAAATATTTGAGGTAATAATGACCGAAAATTTCCCAACTCCTAGGAAACACATAAATATACGTGTGTAAGAAGTACCATGCACTCTGCCAGAGTGATCCCTAATAGACCTACTCCAAGACACATTAATCAGAATGTCAAATGCCAAATATAAAGAAAGTTCTGAAAGCGGCAAGAGAAAAGTGATTTGTCATATGCAAGGGAGCCTCAATAAATTAAGTACTGGCTTCTCATCAGACACTATGAAGATAAGAAGCAGTGATCAGATATATTTAAATTACTGAGAGTGAAAAACTTCCAGCCCCTAAATTTTAATCTGGCAAAACTGCCCTTCAGAAATGAGGAAGAGTTTAAAATATTCACAAACAGAAAAAGAGAGAGTTTGCCAACAAAACACCTACCCTATAAGAATTACTAAAGGGAGTTCTGAAGGCTGAAATAAAAAGACAGGAGAGAGTGGGTTGGAGAAGTGTATAAAATGAAGACCTTCAGTAAAGGTAACTACATGAGCAAATGGAAAACCCAATAGTACTATATCCTCAATACACAATTGTACTGTAATATGTATTAGAGTCAGAATGCAAATGAACAATTAAAAGGCATAATTCCTGACAATAGACATGCACAATCTAAAGAGGAATAGGTCAAAAACAACATAAAGAGGGGAAGCAGAGGGATATGGTGGCAGCAAATGAGTATGCTATAGTAGCTAAGTTAGTATGCTTTTTCAAATTAGTCATTTATATGAAAAAGAACAAATGAGTAATTTATAGACATAGGTTGGTAATTCAACTCCCTGGGCAATGACAAAGAAAGCATTTTTTTAAAAATACACAGATGCAGAAATGCTAAAGGGATTAGTCAGATACATCACAAAAGATCAACTATATAGAAAGACAGCTTACAATAAAGGAAAAGGGAGAAAAAATATATATGACATATAAAACCCAAAATAGCTGAAGTAAGCACTACTTTTACAGTAATAACACTTAGTATTAACAGATTAAATTCTCTACTCAAAACACACAGATTGGCAGGATGCATTAAAAAGCATGATTTATTCTTGTTTCCAAGAGACTGACTTTAGGTCCAAAGACACAAACAGGTTGAGAGTAATGGAAAAAGATATTCCATGTAAATAGCAACCAAAAAAAGAGTTGGGATGGCTATATTAATATCAGACAAAGTAAACTTTAAGTCAAAAGCTGTTCCAAGAGATAATGAAGGATTCTATGTATCAACAAAAGCAGCGATTCACCAAGAAGAAATAACAATCATAAATATTTGAGCACCTAGCCAAAGTGCCCCAAAAATACATGAAGCAAACACTGGTAAAACTGAAGGAAGAAATACACACCTCTAAAGCAATAGTTGGAGACTTAAATGCACCACTCTCATCAATAGAACCTATAGAAAGAAGATCAGTAAGGAAACAGAGAACTTGAATAACATGATAAATAAACTAGATCTAACAGACATAGGCAGGAAATTGCACCCCAAAATGGCAGAACATACATTCTTCTCAACTGCTCATAGATCATTATCCAGGATAAACCATGTTTGGCCACAAAATAGGTTTCAATAAGTTTAAAAATATTGAAATAAACAAAGCATCTTCTCTTAGCATAAAGGAGTGAAGCTGGGAATCAATACCAGTCAGAGAATTGGAAAAATTCGCAAATATATGGTAGTTAAATGACACAATTAAACAATCAATGGATCAAAGAAGAAATTACAAGGGAAATCTGTAAACATCTTGAGTTAAAAGAAAAAGAGAACACAGCACTTCAAACTTACAGAATTCAGCAAAGGCAATGCTGAGAGGGAAATGTATATCCCTAAATGCTTACATTTAAAATGATGAAATAGCTAGAATCAAAGACCTAGCTGTACACCTAGTAAAAGACTAGCAAAGCCAAAGGAAAGAAATAACAAAGATTATTAGAGCAGGAATAAATGAAATAGAGAATTAAAAAACAATAGAGAGCATTAACGAAACCAAAAGTTGGTTCTTTGAAAAGATTAATAAAATTTACATACATTCAGATTATAAAGAAAAAAAAGAGTGAAGACACAAATAAGTAAAATCAGAAATGAGATGGGGGCATTACTACTGACCCCACAGAAATAAAATATATCATATGAGGATATTATGACATTATATACGTCAAAAAATTAAACAACGTAGATGAAATGGACAAATTCCTAGAAAAACACAAACAACACATACTGACTCTAGAAGAAATTCAACAAATGAATCACAAGTAATGGGGCTGAATCAGTCATTAAAATCCACCAACAAGGAAAGGCCCAGGAGCAGATGGTTTCACAGGTGAATTCTCCCAAACATTTGAAGATTTAATACCCTTCCTGCTCAAACTCTTCAAATAAATTGAAAAGGAGGGGATATTACCTAACTCATTCTGTGAGGTCAACATCATCTTCATATCAAAGCAGATAAAGATGCCACAAGAAAAGAATATAGTTGCAAAATTTCTCAACAAAATACTAGCAAATTAAATCCAACAGCACACCAAAAGAATAATACAACATGATTACCCATTACTTTTAATATCCACTAATAATTCCCTGATCAGTTACTGCTATGAGAGTTGCCAAAGGGTGGTTTTCTAATTTCTTTATTTCTTCTGCATTTATTAATTGGCATTTTCCTGTAATGAGAAATGTTCTCTTCTCCCTTTTTACATACACATTCTTTAACTTTTGCAAGTATTAATTTATGGATAATTTTATTCTGTGGGTAATGATCTCTAGTGAGAGCCTCTTAAATCTAGATCTGAAGGCCCTTCTGACAGTTTTTTTTAATTCCTTGAGCTTTCACTTATTCTTAACAGCAAAATATTCCAGCCATTTCTCCAAAGAAATCTTACCCCTTATACTAGAGAAAAGTAATTAGAAAGTTACTTAGATCTGATACGTTTGCTCTTTATTACTTGGGTGCCAGCGCTTTCAGACTGCCTCAGTGGGCAGACCAAGGAAAAATGTATGGATATATATGGACATCACATGCCCAACCTCCATTTATTTCTTTATCTATACGTATATTGAAAACCTTTACTTCACAGTAATAACACCTATTACTTTTCAATACTATATAGTTCATTCTGGCTTTGACTCTTTCTTTTACTTGTAATTTCCTTATCGGACTTGAAAAAAACTTTTTTTTTTCCAATATCTTCACTTTTTCTGCTCAATACCCATTTACCCACTAGCCCTACCAGGCTGTTTCTTCACTCGACCCTAACCGTCAGGCTGCCATTTATTTGACTCTCCTCTTGGCTTAGCCCCACACACTGCTGGGATGCTCTCTTTCTCAGCTGCAAACAAGCAAGTCACTTCCAAAGACTATTTTGGAAGGAGAGGGGCATTTTACTTTTACTTATGATGCTATTTTTTTGTAGATGTTTCTTTTGATATTATTATTGTTATTGTTTGTTGTCAATTTTATTGTGATTATGGTGGTTTTAATGATGGAGAGAAAAAAATTGCTGCGATACTAAGAAGGAAAGTTCCATCCCAAAGAGACATGGGAACAATTGTAGGGGGTTTGGATATGTTCATTTATTTATTCAACTGATATATGCATGTATAATATACAGACACATTTTATGCATGGCATATTATATATTCCTTATATAATATTATATATATAATGTATATAAGTATATATGTATCACATACACAGAGGAGAGATAGAGCAAATGAGAAAAATAGGAAGCATTTTCTATACAAGCTCATGCATATATATGGTGGCAAGGTATAGAGGGAGAGAGAGAGGATCTTTTATTTCCCAGGAATTTTGTTAAGGCCATAACCATGCTGCAGCTTATAAAAGGATAAATAATTTCCCCAATATCACCTGGCTAAGAAACAATGTACTTAGATTTTATTAGCGTTGTCATGATCTCCTATAAGGTTTATATATTTATCTTATTGTGTGTAAATTAGTTCCTGGATCACTTGAGAACTATATGTAACATCCATGCTCTACCCAAAACATATTTCTTTGTTTTTTTTATGTGCTTGTTAAAAAAAGGGATAAAAAGAGGGACAGAGCTGTTCTCTTCTGCTTAGACAAAGTAAAGTAATGATAATGATAATCGTGCTAATAAATGTTTATAGATTCTCCATGTAGATATTAATTGAATTTGTCATGGTAATCTCGAGACGAAATCTACTGAGCACCTCTGTGGAGGAACACATAAGAATGACTTATTGACGTCCTTATTGTTCATTTCCTCTTTGAGTAGGCAAAGAACTGTTCTGAAAAGAACTCTGTCTTTGAAGATAACTTTAATCACACATATAGTTTGTAAATTACCCTGAAGTACAATACCACAGTACATAAGAATTTAATAGTACTTACTAAAGCAGGTCCTTAGTGTCAGCTAAAATACAATACTTTCAGATTAAATTACTTTCTAAACCATATTTGAGGAAAAGCTAAGCAATTTTCTACGAACAGTTATTATTGACTACTCTGATGGTAGCATGATGTTAAAAAGAAATTTATTACTCAATTTTAGGTTTCTGAATTTTCAGTTTATAGTCTAACACATCACTATATCTGATTTCTATTAAGTTGGAGATGAAGGGGACAGTACATTTTCAGACGCCATTAAATAGAAGTTTAGATTTTGGGTTGTTAATTCAGGCTTGACATATTGCAATATGTATATTTAGAAAGGCAATTTTGTTTAGAATGTATATTATACTTTTCTGTGTCTTGTTTTTTTTAATTTTAGAGAATTATGCTTTTTCTATTATTAATGAGCTATGATTATGTATCCCTTATGTTAAAGAAATAGCTATGATAATGCCACAAATAGCTACATATACATATACACATATACTCTATTTTAATCACAGAAATTTAAAATTTTGGTTTGAAAGAATGAATAATGATTGGGAAAATTTTCATAGGTCATATAAGTCATATTTTTATGAAGGTAGCTTTTGTGATATGCTCTGAATATGGTATGTAGTAATAATGAGCAATTAAAAATAGATTAACAATATTAACAAATCTAATTAACAATAGAGAAGTAACATTCATGGGATGTTTACAACGTGCCAGATACAGAGCTAGCCTTTCTCATAAGAATTTTGCACATTTTTCAGTATGCCCATTTAGTAACATGTCAATATGATAAAAAATTACTCAATACATATTTGTTCAGCACTAAATAGGTAAAGGAGTATTTTTTTTTTTTT
>PVIY010042106.1:0-21181 GCA_004026745.1 Myrmecophaga tridactyla
TTTATCCATTTAAAAAGCTGTTCCAACATGTTTGGTATTTTCAAACTACAGCAGCACCTCACTCTCTGGTACCAAAATCTGTTCTAGTTTTCTGGCTGCCGGAATGCAATATACCAGAAACGGAATGGCTTTTAACAAGGGGAATGTACTGAGTTGCTAGTTTACAGTTCTAAGGCTGAGAAAATGTCCCAATTAAAACAAGTCTATAGAAATGTCCAATTTAAAGCATCTGGGGAAGATGCCTTGGTTCAAGAAAGCCGATGACATTCAATGTTTCTCTCTCAGATGGAAGGGCACATGGTGAACAAATGGCGGTGCCTGCTGGCTTTCTCATGGCTCTACCAAAAAGGGATTCTCTCCAAAATGTTTCCTCTTTTAAAGGATTCCAGCAAAGAACTCCACTTTCAGTGGATGGAGACACACCTCCATGGAAATCATCCAATCAAAAGTTACCACACATAAGTGGGTGGGTCACATCTTCATGGAAAGAATCAAAATGCTCCCACCTAAAAATATTGAATGAGGATCAAAGGGCATGGCTTTTCTGGGGTCAACCACAGATTCAGACCAGCACAGAATCTCTCAGCCATTGACACTTTATTTCATTTCACTCTTCCCCCTTTTGGTCGAGAAGGTTTTCTCAATCCTTGATGCTGAGTCTCAGCTCATTCTAGGGTTTTTCTCTATCCCTTGATGCTGAATCTCAGCTTGTGGAGGGCCAGAAGCTATCAATCAGGCCCAAGAAGGAGCAATCAATCAAGCCCAAGCAGGGAAAGTCCCCACAGCACTGGGGCAGAATGTCCCCAAGAGTTAAACAATAACCAATGTTTGGAAACTGGGATAACAGGAGGTATTTCGGGAACAGCTAACAGCATTTCTCTGCTTCTATGATACACTTGCTTGCTAGCAACCATAGAACCACAACATGATTTTAGCCTTTATAAGCACACCTTGAAAACCTCTGGGGGCTGCTCTCTGAGTCTTCCTTCTTGGAAGTTTCTGAGGCAGTCGCTGGCCGGCTAATAAAGACTTCAAATTGGCTTGCAGTTTTGAATTGTGTGGTCTCTCTTTTGGTGCTCCCCACAACAAGCTCATTCTAGGATTCCTGTCCTATGTTGCCAGGAATGTCCATACCCCTGGGACTCATGTCTTACATAGACAAGGGGAGAGGGGTGAGTTTGCTTGTTGTGTCGGTTGGAGAGAGAGACCACATCTGAGCAGCAAAAGAGGTTCTCTTGGGGGAGCCTCTTAGGCCTAATTTTAAGTAGGCTTGACCTATCCTTTGTGGGGTTAAGCTTTCATATGAACAAACCCCAAGACTGGGGGCTCAGCCTATAGCTTTGGTTGTCCACACTGCTTGTGAGAATATTAGGAATTCAACTTGGGGAAGTTGAATTTTCCCCTGATCTCAGCATTCCCCAAAGGGGGCTTTGCAAAAACTTTTTAATTCACTGTTCAAATCACTTTGGGATTTATTGGGGCATCATTCTGGACAAACCAACAAAATCTCATGTCCTACCCAAGGTTCCATGTACTTATGGTGTTCAATTAAGCTGTCTACATAAGTTGTATTAGGAAATGCTCTAGTCAAAATATAAATTTTGTAACAAATAAACATTTTTTGATTTAGTCTCACACATAAGTTGAAATTTTAAAATGTTAATTACCATCTATTTTCAGCACCCTGCAGTAATCTCATTGGCTTTTTATGTAGTAAGCTCAGATCATACCCATCAGACATAAGGAGATTCCACAAATCCTTCCTGAATAACTCCATCTCCAATTCTGGCTTTCTCTGAAATGGTTGACTCAGTTCACATTTGGCCAAATCTTCACATGTGGCAACATTCTCTGACATCACCCTTCTTGGAAGCCCAGAATTTTCCAGAATACCAATTTCTGGCTTCTATGTACCCAAGACTTCAGTTCTCAGCTTATCTCCTTCCTGTCACATTCACTATAACCTGCAAGGAGAAACCAGTCTGCACTTTTCACATTAATTTGGAAATCTCTTCTGCTAAGTACCCAAGTTCAGGGCTTTTGAAATCTGCCTTCCAGCCAAAGCCACTAGTCAATTTTGACAGATTATCTGTCATTTTAAAACAAGGATCACCTTTCCTCCAGTTTGCAATAACACACACCAGAGGCATCCCGAGAGTCCTCATTTCTACCAACAGTCTTTCCAAAGTATTTTAGCCCTTCTCTATCAAGCTCCTCATGACTCCTCCAAAATATTCCCCTCATCCATTAAAAGGCCATCCCAACATTTTTGGTATTTGCAGACCACAGTAGCACCCCACTTCTCCAGTACCCAAATCTGCTCTAGTGTGTTAGCTACCAGAATGCAATATACCAGAATTGGAGTGGTTTTTAAAAAGGGAAATTTAATACACTCTCTAATTTACAGTTCTAAGGCCGAGAAAATGTCCCAATTAAAGCAAGTCTACAAAAATGTCCAAATTAGGGCACCAACAAGAGATTACCTTCACTCAAGAAAGACCGATGAAATTCAGGGTTTCTCACAACTGGAAGGTCACATGGTGAGCATGATGACATCTGCTGGCTTTCGCTCAAGGCTTCTTGCTTCATGAAGTTCCCCCCAGGGACATTTTCCTTCTTCAGTTCCAAAGGTGTCTGGTTTCATGGGCTCTCATCATTTTTGTGGTTATCTTGTCATTATTGAGCTTTCTTCAAAATGCTTACTCTTTTAAAGCAGTCCAGTAAACCAAGCAATCCATCTGGAATGGGTACAGTCACATCTCCATCTAATCAACCTTAATAGCCACAATTGGGTGACTCACATCTCCATGGAGACAGTCTAATCAAAAGACTCCAACCTACATTATTAACTAAGCATTAAAACATGGCTTTTCTGGGGTACATAAATCATTTCAAGTCAGCACAGTGGGGCATATCAATTTTCCAGCCCTATGTCATAGTCTTGCTCAAAGGAAACTTGATTGTTTCTCCCTTCCACAGGACATCACACTGTCCATTATATTGATGATATCATGTTGATTGGACCTAGTGAACAAGAACATTAATCGGTAAGGCATTTGCATGTCAGGGGATGGGAGATAAATCTAACAAAAATATAGGGGCCTTCCACCTCAGTGAAATTTCTTGGTGTCCAATGGTGTGGGCCATGTTGATATATTCCTTCTAAGGTGAAGGATAAGTTGTTGCATCTGACCCTTACTACAACCAGAAAAGAACCACAAAACCTAGTTGGCCTCTTTGGATTTTGGGGACAATGTATTCCTCATTTGGGTGTGCTACTCCAATTCATTTACCAAGTGACCAGAAAAGCAGCTAGGTTTTTTTTTTTTTCATGGGAAGGCACCGGGAATCGAACCCAGTCTCTGGCATGGCAGGTGAGAACTCTGCCTACTGAGCCACGGTGGCCCACACAAAAACCACTAGTTTTGTGTGAGGACTGTAACAAAAGGAGGCTCTGCTATAGGTCCAGGCTTCTGTACAAGTTGCTCTGTCACTTGGGCCATATGATCCAACAGAACCAAAGGTGCTGGAAGTGTCAGTGACAAATAGAGATGCTCTGGAGCCTTTGGCAGACCTCTATAGGAGAATCACAATGCAGGCCTTTAGAATTTTTAAATAAAGCCTTAACATCCTCTCCGGATAACACTTTCCTTTTGAGAAACAGCTTGTGGCCTGCTACTGGGCTTTTGTAGAGACTGAACACTTTAAATGTTTTTTTTTAAATTTGCATATGGGCAGGAGGCACCAGGGATCGAACTCCAGACCTCCAGCACGGCAGGTCAGAGCTCTGCCTGCTGAGCCATGGCAGCCGCCCGAGACTGAACACTTTAACCATGAGCTACCTAGTTATTATGAGAGCTGAGTTGCCTATCATGAGCTGTGTGCTGTCTGACCCACAAAGCCATAAAATTAGGTGTGCACAGGAGCACTCCATTTTAAAATGGAAATGGTACATGAGATAAGCCTTGAGCAGGTCCTGAAGACACAAGTAAGTTACATGAGGAAGTGGCCCAAATGCCCATGGCGCTCACTTCTGCCACATTACCTTCTCTTTCCCAGCCAAGATCCATGACCTCTTGTGCTGTTCTTTATTGTTGGTTAACTGAGGAAGAGAAAACACAGGCCTTGTTTGCCAGTTGTTCAGCATGATATGTAGGTACCAACTGAAAGTGGACAGCTGCATCAATACAGCCTCATTCTGGGATGTCCTTGAAGGACAGTGGTGAGAGGAAATCTTCCCAGTGGGCAGAAATTAGAGCAGTGCACTTCGTTATTCATTTTTCTTGGAAGCAGACCTATCCAAAAGAGTGTTTGTATACTGATTCATGGGCTGTGGCTAATGGTTTGGCTGGATGTTCAGGGGCTTGGAAACAGCATAATTGGAAAATTGGCAACGAAGAACTCTGGGAAAGAAGTATGTGAATTGTATCTCCATCGTGGGAAAAAATGAAGGTATTTGCATCCCATGTGAATGCTCACCAGAGGGTGACTTCCGCAGAGGGAGGTTTTAATAATCAAGCAGATAAGATGACTCGTCCTGTGGATACAAGTCATCCTTTTTCCCCAGATACTCCTGCCATTGTACAAAAAGTTGGTGTGCTGGTTTGAAAGGATGTATGGACCTAAGAAAACCCATGTTTTAATCAAAATCCCATTTTCTAAAATCAGACTAATCCACATTCAATACTGTATGTTTGAATCTGTAATTAGTTCATCTCCCTGGAGATGTAACCTAATCAAGAGTGGTTGTTAAACTGAATTAGGTGATGACATGTCTCCACCCATTGGGTGGGTCTTGGTTGGTTTATTGAGTCCTATAAAAGAGGAAACATTTTGGAGAGTGGGAGATTCTGAGACAGCAGATAATGACATAGCCACAAGAAGCAGGGTCCACCAGCCAGCGATATTTGAAGATGAAGAAGGAAAATGCATCCCAGGGAGCTTCATGAAACAAGAAGCCAGGAAAGAAAGCTAGCAGATGATGCCATGTTCACCATGTGGCCTTCTAGCTGAGAGAGAACTCTTGACTGTGTTTGCCATGTGCCTTCTCACTTGAGAGACAGACCCTGAACTTCATCGGCCTTCTTGAACCAAGGAATCTTTCTCTGGATGCCTTAGATTGGATATTTCTATAGACTTGTTTTAATTTGAACATTATCTTGGCCTTAGAACTGTAAAGTATCAACTTATTCAATTTCCCTTTCTAAAAGACATTCTGTTTCTGGTATATTGCATTCTGGCAGCTAGCAAATAGAACAGTGGGCATATGATAGGGATGGAGGTTATACATGGGATTAGCAACATGGACTTCCAGTAACCAAGGTTGACCCAGATATAACCACTTGTTAATGCCCAATATGACAGCAATTGAGACCCACATTCAGTCCCCAATATGGCACCATTCCCCAAGGTGATAAGCCTGCTATCTGCTGGCAGATTGATTACATTGGACTACTTCCATCATGGAAAGGGCAGCGATTTGTTATAACTGGAATAAACACACACTTTCAATATGGGTTTGCTTTCCCTGTATGCAATGGTTCTGGCAAAACTACCATCCATGGACTTACAGAATGTCTTTTTCACTGTCACAATATTCCACACAGCATTGCTTCTAATCACGGAACCCACTTCATAGCAAATAAAGTGTGGGAATGGGCACATTCTCATAGAATCCTCTGGTCTTACCATGTTCCCCATCATCCAGTGGCAGCTGAGCTACAGAACAGTAGAATGACCTTTTGAAGGCAGCAACACTTTGCAGGGCTGGGGCAGTGTTCTCCAGGAGGTTGTGTATACTCTGAATCAGCATCCGCTTTATGGGGCTGTATCTCCCGTAGCCAGGATTCATGAGTCCAGGAATCAAGGGGTGGATATGGGATGGTAACATTCATCATCACCCCTAGTGATCCACTAGAAAAACTTTTGCCCCCTGTCCCTGCAATCCTAAGCTCTGCTGGTCTACAGGTCTTAGTTGAAAAAGTAGGAGTGCTCCTACCAGGAGACACAAATTGCAATCCTATCCAGGAAGACTACCAATGGGTCACAACCTTCCTTAATGATGGTTTGGGTCACTCCACCAAACAAAGCACCACAGCCAACAGTGCTGCTTGCTAGGGTAAAGGGAACATGGAATAGGTATGGAGGAAGGTAGTGATAAATTTGAACTTTGACCATGTGACCAGTTACAGAAATTTGAACTGTAATGGTACAAATATTTTCTCATTGCTTTGTTATGCTTATGTTTGCTTTGGCACATAAAGCAAATATCTTGTTTCCTTCTTGTCATATGACATAAGTTGTATTGTTTGTGCTATAGTATTTAAGTTGTAGAATATCAAGTTTAAGAGTGAATGTCACCTAAGGACTTGTACCCTATTCTGGAGAGGTTTAGTGTGTTTCTAGTTGTACTCAGGACAGTTGAGTATTGTTAGGTGAAACATATGTCTGTTATTGTGTTCTATTTAGAGCTTAAGTATGGTTTAAGGTGATATGTATAGCTGCTAAATTGACAAGCGGTGGACTGTTATGGATGGGTTCAGATGTCAACCTGGCCATGTGATGGTGTCCAGCTGGTCAAGCAAGCACTGGCCTAGCCATTACTGCAAGGTATTTCATGGGTGGTTGTTTAAACCAGAAGGCTGGTGTATTAAATCATCAGTCAGTTGATTGCATCTGTGACTGATTACATCTACAATCAACTAAGGCAACCACCCCACCAAAAAAGATAATCCCATCAGTTGGATTAGAGCCAGTCAGTTGAAGACTTTTGAGGGAGAAGAGAGAATTACATTGCTTCTTCAGCCTGTGAGCCTCTCCTGTGGAGTTCATTGAGACCCTTCATCAGAGTTGCCAGCCTCACAGCTTTCCCGATGGGTTTTGAACTCTTGTGTCACCATGGTTGCATGATACACTTTTTTTTTCAACATTGGCAGGCACCGGGAACTAAACCTGGGTCTTCTGCATGGCAGGTGAGAACTCTGCCACTGAGCCACCATTACAACACCCTGCATGATACACTTTTATAATCCTCATATTTACAGATACCCCCTGTTGGTTCCGTTTTTCTAGAGAACTCTGACAAACTCAAAGGTGATCTAATTATTGAATATGCACAGGCTGATTAAATGCTTAGTCACAGAATATGTGTGAGAAAAAGGTGGCATTAATATGATGATGGGCATGATTTTATTATTGTATTGAGTATATGTTATTTATAGGTTCCAGTCTAAGCTACTGTATTTGTCAGTTGGGCTCATTTTAGCTAGATCCAGCTGTGATTAGCAGGTTTAAGAACTGGGACAGGCTAGTTCTGGGCAGACTCAGGGTCCTTATTTAATTAACATTAGGGGCTTCTTTTGTGATCATAAGACTCTAAAATTGAAAAACAGGATAAGAAGGTACAAGTGGGGGTTAGTCACAAGGTATTTACAGTCACAAGATAAAGGCTATATTGTTATATAATCATTATTAAAGATCAAGGTAGATGGACCAGAGTTCAGCAACCTTGGGGCATTTGCCTTAGTCACTTTACAACATGTGAGAAAGAAATGAGACCCCCTGTGTGATTGATATTGTGGTAGTTTGAAGCTGTTACATACCCCAGAAAAGCCATGTTCTCTCAATCTATTGTTGTGGGTACAGACCTTTTGGGGCTGTGATGTTTTGGTTAGGTTGTTTCAACTGAGATGTGACTGACCCAAGTTAAAGTGGGTTTTAATACTTTATTGGATCCCAATATGAGAGGAAAAAAGGCAGAAACACTGGAAGAGAGCCTAGAGAGAAATGCCTCAGAGATGCTAAGAGAAAACCCACAGATTGTCTGAACGAAAGCCACTGAAGCTGAAAGCAACAGAACCTGGGAGCGAAGGAGCAGCAGGTGCCAGCCACATGCCTTTCCACATGACAGAGGAACCCCGGATGCCAGCAGCCTTTCCTCAAGAGGAATCTTTTTCTTGATGCCTCAATTAGGACATTTTCATGACCGTAGACCTGTAAATAAGTAAATTAATAAATCCCCAGTGTAAAAGCCAACCCATTTCTGGTATATTGCAGTCAAGCAGCTTTAGCAAACCAAAACAGATACCAAACAAAATCCATGACCTCGGGGTTTCAAAGAGAGAAAGAGTTTAATACTCCGCATGGAGCAGGAGACCAGATGGCTGAGCGACCCCAAATCTTATCTCCTTGAGTCCATGGAGTTTGGGGATTTTATGGATTCAATCAAGAGGTGGGAATGGAATTGTTACCACTGTAACAGTTCCTGTAAGCAGGGCTGAGACTAGGCTATAGCAACCGTTATAATAGTGAGTTTACACAAGGCTGAGACTGGTTGAGTTTCAGTAATTTCAGGTAGTGCTTTCTGCCTTTTCTACAATATAGAAAGATTTCTCCCTCTTCTGTGACAGCAGTCCCTGAATAAAGTCATCTTTGCCTGTTTTACATTGTCTGGTACAATTTTTTCTTGGACAGGAACATAAACCATGTGCATGTGTGGGTCTCTGCATGCAACCCCACCCCACTATCCAACCACTCTTCTCTCCTCTCTCCTGAGGCACATGTACTCCCACCCACCTTGGGCTACTAGGCACACCTGTACCACGAGGCTACTCAGTGCCCCAAATATTCCAGGCTTGGGAAATGGTGCAGACCTGACAAAACTGAAGTGGCATTGCTATGGAGGACATCTGAAAGAAAATCAAAGAGAAACCTGTCTTCAAAATAGCATACTCCCCCAAGGTCTTCAGGAGATTTAACAAGCAAGTGTGATTTCTCTGTTTGGCCAACAAGCCCAATGGCTGTTTAAACAGTTCCAACAATTCTGTAAGTTCAAATTTCTGGAGTAAAGTCATTATATTGTTACATAAAATAAAATGGCCACCTGAGTTAGCCAGTGCAGAAGAGATCCCTTTCTGAGAAAGTATTTTCCAGAAGTAAAAAACAATTTACCTACTGTGGCTTTCTGAGAAAATGGAACACACACTATGAGGTTGCAGAAAAGTGACACCTGGTGATAACCCATCCTTGATTCCATGGAGAGAGCTTACCAGAATTGACAAGCATAAATTCTAACCAGTGTGTACCTGCTCCCCACTTTGTAAGAGGCATCCCTTATGTGAAATTGACACTCAATGTCAGCCAATCAGAACATTTTCTCACTTTCCTCTGGTTCTACCCTAAATATGCTCCTTCTTTCACCTCCCTGGGTGGGGCTCCTTAGTACTGTCTGAATGGGAGGGATACTGCCTGATTGAGGAATCACTCAGTAAAGTTGCAGCATCCTAACTGCATGAATAGTTTTTCTTTTAGCAATACCTATATATCTACATCACCTATATATCTGTATGTAATATAGATATTCCAATACAGATATTAGAAATACACTTTAATATGTGTCTGTTATGTGTTTATGAGTGTGTGTGGCTTCTCTGACTGGTCTGACACTGATACCCATGCACATATAACATTTTGATAAAAAGATAAAAAATACACAACTTTGGTTGTTCATGCTTTTCTAGGAATTTGTCCATTTCATCTACATTGTCTCACTTATTAGCATATAGTTGTCTCATGGTATCCTCTCATTTCCTCCTTTATTTCTGCAGGTCCAGTGGTTATGGCTCCTCTTCTATTTCTGATTTTATTTATTTGCATCCTCTCTCTTTTTTTTGTTTTGTCAGCAAAGCTTTAGCTGCTGACCAAAATTGCATCCATCAATTTTATTGATTTTCTTAAAGAACCAACTTCTGGTTTTGTTTATTTTCTCAGTTGTGTTCATGTTCTCAATTTCATTTATTTCTGCTCTAATCTTTGTTATTTCTTTTCTTCTATTTGCTTTAGGGCTAATTTGCTGTTCTTTTCCTAGTTCTTTCAGGTGAACAGTTAATTTTTCATTTTAATCTTTCTTCTTTTTTAATATAGGTTTTTAGGGCAATAAATTTCCCTGTCAGCACTGCCTTTGCTGCATCCCATAAGTTTTGATATATTGTGTTTTCATTTTCATTTGCCTTAAGAGATTTACTAATTTGTCTTGTAATTTCTTCCTTGGCCCACTGGTTATTTAATCTTGTGTTTGTTAGCCTCCAGGAACTAATGGTTCACATGTGAATTCTATCAAGCTTCAAGGAAAGAACTACTATGCAAACCATTCAAACTCTTTAAAAAAATTGAAGAGCAGGGAAAGCTACATAACTCATTCTATGAATTCTACATCATGCAAATACCAAAGCCAGAAAAAGATACTATAAGAAAGGGAAACTACAGTCCTATCCCTTTAATGAATATAGATGCAAAAATCTTCGACAAAATACTTGAAAACTGAATCCAGCAGCACATTAAAATAATTATATAACATGACCAAGTGGGATTTCTTCCAGATATGCAGCAGGGGATGAGATGAACACTCAAAAAATCAGTGGTGTTTCTATACACTAATAATGGGCAATCTGATGAAGAATTCAAGAAAAAAATTCTATTTACAATAACAAAGCAAAGAAGAAGATATTTAGGAATAAATTTAACTAAGGACACAAAAGACCTATACACAGAAATCTATAAGAAATTGTAAAAGAAGTCATGGAAGATCTAAATAAATGGAACAGCATACCATGTTCATGGATTGGAAGGCTAGATGTGGTTAAGATGTTAATTTTACCCAAATTGATTTATGGATCCAATGCAATACCAGTTAAAATCCCAACAACTTGCTTTGCAGAAATAGAAAATCCAATAAATAGATGTGTTTGGAAGGACAGCATGTCCCAAATAACTAAAAGTTTATTGAGAAAGAAAAATGAAGCAGAAGGTCTCACACTACCTGAATTTAAAGCATATTATAAAGCTACAATGGTCAAAACAGCATGGTATTGGCATAAAGATAGATATAGTGACCCATGAAATAAAATTGAGTGTTCAGAGATAGGTCCCCTCATCCATGGACAATTGATTTTGATAAGGCAGGCAATCCAACACAATTGGGACAGAGCAGCCTCTTCAATCAATAGTATTTGGAGAACTGGATATCCATATGCAAATGAAGGAAAAAGGACCCATATCTCACACCCTATACAAAAATTAACTCAAAATGGGTCAGAGACCTAAACATTAAAGTTAGGACCATAAAACTTTCAGAAGAAAACGTAGGGAAATACCATATAAATCTTGCAATAGGAGGTGATTTCCTCGACCTTATGCCTAAAGTATGATCAATGAAAAAATAAATAAATAAATGGAATCTCCTCAAAATTAAACACTTTTGTGCATCACAGAACTTTATCAGGAAAGTAAAGAGGCAGTCTACACAATGGGAGACATATTTGGAAACTACATATCAGATAAGGGTTTAACATCCAGAATATACAAAGAGATTCTACAGTTCAACAACAAAAAGCTGAGGAACCCAATTAGAAAATGGGCAAAAGACATGAACTGACACTTTTCAGAAGAGGAAATACAGTGGCTAAAAGGTACATGAAAAGATGCCAATCTCCCTGACTATTAGGGAAATGCAAATCAAAACCAAAATAAGATATCATCTCACACCCACTAGAATGGCCATTATATTAAGAAACAAAACAAAACAGAAAACAATAATTACTGAGACAATGTTGAGAAAGGGGCACACCTATTCACTGTTAATGGGAATGCAAAATGCTGCAACTGTTCTGGAAGACAATCTGGCAACTCTTCAGCAAGCTAAGTATATAATTTCCATTTGATCCAGCAATCTCATTACTAGGTATATATTCAAAGGAACTGAAGGAAATGACACACACAGACATTTGTACACTAAAGTTTATAGCCGCATTATTAATGATTGCTAGGAGATGGTGTATTAATTTGTTAAAGCTACCAGAATGCAATATACCAGAAATGGAACAGCTTATAAAAAGGGAAATTATTATGTGACAAGTTTACAATTCTAAGGCCATAAAAATGTCCAAATTAAGGCACCAACAAGAGGTCATCTTCACTCAAGAAAGGCTAATGCTGGACAGAACACCTCTGTTACATGGGAAGGCACATAGTGAGGGAACAGTTTGGGAAAACTTCAGAATGCACACAGCCTGATATGTTTGGTGATGCAAAAGGAAATTGCCCCAGGGGAAGCTTTATGAAATGCAATGCTGGGAATCTCTTAAAGAATCTCTTAAAGGACTCCAGAAAGCAACCCCACCTTAATTGAGTGGAGACACATCTCCATTAAAAATACCTAATCAAAAGTTTCTACCCATAAGTGAGTGGGTCACATCTCTATGGAAACCATTTAATGAAAAAGATCCCACCCAGCAATTTTGAACTACAGTGAAAGATCATGGCTTTTTGGGGTACACAACAGTTTCAGATGGAAACAGCTCAAAGGTCCATCAACAGAAGAGTTGCTAAACAAGCTGTGGTATATACATATGATGTAGTATTACACAGCTGTAAGCCAATAAAATCACGAAGCATGTGACAATGTGGATGTACCTTGAAGATGTTATGATTAGTGAAATTAGCAAAAAATAAAAGGGCAAATGCTGTGTGGTCTCACTAATATAAACTAAACATTAATGAGCAAACATTGAGAGTAAAAGCACATTAAGAACACAGCTTATCAGGAGATAGAAAGAGGGTAGAAGTTAGGCATTTGGTACTGAAAGAGTACAGAATGTGCAACATGACATTTTGGATGTCCTGGATGGCAAATACTATCCAACTTGTCACATAATAATTGGTAGCACAATAATATAGTACACTGAATGAAGCTGAGTGTGAGTATGGTTGAGGGAGAATGCCTGGGGGCATGTATGACAAAAGAAGGAAAGACAAAGGATAAAAACTGAGATGATGACTTAGAAATGCCTACAGTGGACAATGATGGTGATTAAATGTACAGATATAATTTGCATGGGGGAGAACAAATGAATGCCAACATTGCAAGGTGTTGAAAATGGGATGGTGTTCTAGTTTGCTAGCTGTCAGAATGTGATATATCAGAAACAGAATGGCTATTAAAAAGGGATTAGGATTCTTTGCAGAAGAAAAGGAAATGTCCACATATAGACTGTGGTGGTGAAGGTATGGCTATACCAGGAGCCATTGCTCTTTTACTTAAATTGGATTGTATAATGTGTGAATAAAATTGCTTAAAAATGAACAGAGAGATACAGTGCTGGAGAAAATGTGGAGGAAACAGTGCACTCATCACTTTTTTTTTTTGCATGAGCAGGTACCAGGAATTGAACCCAAGTCTCTGGAATGGCAGGCAAGAATTCTGCCACTGAGTCACCATAGCACCTACCTATTCACTTTTGTGGGGAAGTTGAGAGGTACACCCCCTTGGAGGGCAGTTTGGTGGTTCCACAGGAGGCTAGGAGTGTGGTGGTCATATGATTCTGCAACCCCACTGCTAGGTATACACATGGAGGAACTGAGAGTGGGGACATGAATGGATATTTGCACAATGTTGTTGATGGTATGATTTGTGATGGATGGAGGGGGCCAAAAGGTACATCAACTGAGGAATGGAAGTGGAGACTGTAGTGTACACACAATGGACTATTGAGTAGCTGCAAGAAGGAATGAAGTGGTGAGGCATGCAACTGGTGAAAGAACCTTGAGGGCAGTATGCTGTATGAAATGTCAGAAACAAAAAGACAAATATCATCATGCCTCACTCATATGGACTAACTATAATATATAAATTTGGAAAACTGAAGTTGAGAGCCTGGGTTATTATGTTGGGGGCCTATTGTAAAGATTCCTAGATTGTAAACAATTATAGAAATCACATCTATTTCAGAGTTGTAATTGTAATTTCTAAATTCTGAGATGCTGAGCTATTCGTGTATAACCTGGTCCTTCCCTGGAACTTCAATATTTGCGTGACATGTGCTAGTTTAAAATATGTTGTGTGCCCCAGAAAAGCCATGTGCTCTAGTCCTCATTTATTATTGCTGTGTGGGATCTTTTATTGCTTCCATGGAGATGTGACCCACCCAATTGTGGGTGGTAACTTTTGATTAGATGGTTTCTGTGGAGATGTGTCTTCAGCCAAGGTGGGTTTGCTTACTGCAGCCTTTTAAGAGGGAACAATTTTGGAAAAATGCTTCAGTGAAGACACAACCTCCACAGCCAAAGACCATTGGAGATGAAGAAAGAAAATGCCCCTGGGGAAGCTATTGTAGAAGCCTGGAGAGAAAGCTAATGTGCCATGTGCCTTTCCTGCTGAAAGGGAAACTGAAAACATCATCACCCTTCTTGGACCAATGTATCTTTCCTTGGATGCCTTAATTTGGACATCTGTACAGCTTTCCCTTAATTTGGATATTTTCATGACCTTATAACTGTAAACTTGCAACTTAAATTTCCCTTTTTTAAAGCCATTTTATTTCTGGTATTCCACATTCCAGCAACGTACAAACTAACACATGGCACCTTAGACTCAGAGTTAGAGCTCTGAAGCTATGAAATGCTTCATATGTACCCCATACAGCAACTGTTAAAAAAGTTGAAAAAGTGATCAGATTCAACTGATCTGGACAGGACTGAGGTAAATTAGAATACAGGATAAAGTATGATGTCATCTGTATTTTAAAACTTCGCTTCTGTGTGAGACCAAAAGCAGAGATGTGTTTTGGGTGCAAAAGTTTTATTTGGATAGTGCATTATCTAATTTAATTTGTATGGCCCATTTATTCAAACACCATAATTATGTGGAATCTTGAATAGTGAATGAGATCTTGTTGGTTTGTACAGATCAGTGTGGTGCTCCAATAGATCCCAGAGTAACTTGAGCAGAGAATAAAGAAGTATTTGCAAAGTCCCTTTGAGGGACTGGGAAGAAAGGAGGAAATGTTGAACATTCCCCATCTGGGGAGTTCCTGATATTTTCACAAGCAGTGGGAACAATGCATTCAATAGGCTGAGCCCTTGAAATTTGGAGTTGGCCCCTATCAAACTTATTTCTGCAAAGAAGAAGCTAGGCCTGCTTATAATTGTGCATAAGAGTCACCCCCAGAGGACCTTTTTTGTTGCTGAGATGTGGCCTTTTTCTCTATGCCAAGTCTGCAGGTGAACTACCCCCCTACATGGGACATGATGCCTCGAGGTTTAAATCTCCCTGGCAGCCTGGGACAGGACTTCTGGGATGAACCAGGAAGTGGCATCATGGGATTGAGAAAGCCTACTTGACCAAAAGGAGGAAGAGAGAAATGAGAGAAAACAAAGTTTCAATGGCTGAGAGATTTCAGAGTCAAAATGTTACCCTAGAGGTTATTCTTATGCATTATATAGATATCCCATTACAGGTTGTGATGTATTGAGTGGTTATAGACAAGTACTTGGAAACTGTATTCCAGTAGCTTTGATACTTTTTGTTTTGCTACACAAGAAACATTTTTGTTGCATTTACAGTTTAACAGAGAAAACCAAGGTGAATTACTGGTTGGCAGAAAGCGCATCCTCCTACACTTTTATCATCAGTTTTTGCTGACACATTGTAAAAGCAAGTAGTGCAATATGTTAGGGATCATCTCAAAATTCCAAAGCCAATTCTTTCTTTGCTCTTTTCATACAGAACATGTCAAGAATTTCATTTTAATGATTCAGCCACATTTGTCCTTGTCCTTTCTATTTTTGATGATGACAATACCTTAGTATGGCTAGGTATGTACCGCAGAACAATTACTGCCTATTCCTTTTGTAAGACCCTCAAGCTTTGTAACATTTTGGTGATAGTTTCATCTAGGCCAGTATTATTGGGGATAAAATAAAAACAACTACCTCCAAACATAACACAAATGCCTCCATTTTCAGCTAGCATCATGTCTAGGGCCATCTTATTCTCCCAAGTCTTGCAGCTAGTAGCATCCAACTGTTCTGCTGATTAATCCACTCCATATTTTTGTTGCTGGTGGTCCACTGGAATAAGGATGACTGAAATTCTGTAGCTACTTGGTTCCTAGCATTAACTCATCTGGGATTCCTGTTGGCATTCTTATCATTAAAGGAACCAAATACGCTTCTTTTCTTTCATTTTCCTTGGGTTAGAACTTCTCCCTTTCAAATGCCAGGGTGAAGGGGATGGCCAATTGGACCAGAGCAGAGGTACCCTTTCACGTCTTAGGTAATACTGGTTGGAGGATGCCCTTTCCACAATACCACCAAAGGCTTACATGGGGTGTGGTTAAATGGGAGAAATTGCCAGTACTATTCTCAGTCACATCCCATGCTTGGGTACATGAAACCTTGGTCCGGAGGTCCTGGAGCTCTTCTTCCCATCTAGAGAGACAGGCAGAGTAGTTTCCTGGAGCAAGGTGAGAAGCCAGTATGGCTTTGACTTTTCTGCCCCTGACTGGAAGGAAAAGAGAGGACAATGTACTAAAATTTCGCTCTGCTTTGCCTGCATTCCTGGGCTCAGCAGAGACTATGGGTCCCTCCATGCAATAGTGACCAGCACACAGCTAAAGGTTACAGAGCTTCCAGGGCCAGCATGTGGCCCATGGCCACTGCAAGCAGGGCGTGTTCTCAGCACCTCTTTTCTGCTTCACTCTTGTGTAAACAAGACCCCTGGTAACTGGAACCTGGGGGCCACCCAGTGACTGTCTGATTCCCTTGCGCTGCTTCTCCAGAGCAGATTTGAAACTAAGAGCTCCAGCGTGGCCTTTCACAGCCCTGATACAGATAAGTTCCAAGCATCCCCCTCTCACCTGCTCCCACCTCCCTCTCATACAACACCTCAGAGCAGACAAACATGAATGAAAGCCCATGCTTGTGCCAAAGTAGGAACAGGTGATCTTGCATCTGAAATGAAATGTGGAAGTAATGAAAGGAGCCTCTTTGGGTCTCAAGGGCCATCATCACCAGTAAAGTTGAATGAATACAGTAAAACAACTTAAAATACACTTCGAGACTCTCGATAACTCTCCATGTGGCTTATCCCTCCACCCACCTATTTTCTCAGTCTTTTTCTGAATGTTATACCAAAATCCCTTACATTCTTGGGTCACAGGACTATCAGGGTCCATCCCTGAATATTTGCTTACCTGGTCCCTCAACTTTTGCAGGTAGGCAGATGGAGTTTTGTTTAAGTTCATTCCTCAAAAAAAAGTAATACTTGACGAGATTTTGCTGGAAAAGATGTATCTTCAGTTTAACCACGAATCCCTTGTATCTCCTTTAATCATCCAACCTCTCGTTGGCTCAACTATTTGCCAAATAGATGAGAAAGCAGGCACATTTTCTGCCACCTCAAATAATGCCAACATTACTGCTCAGAAGTACCAGGCAAGTCCTGTCAGAAAATTCCACAAACCTCCCAGGAGTCCAATTCCTGCACTGACACCTCCTGTAAGACCACACACCTACAGGAAAATGCTGCCATATCAAGATCATTTTATTCACCCATTTGCTTCACTCTTATCAGTAGCAAGTCTGCAATTCCTGCATTTGGCAAAGGGATTTATTATGGAGAAACCCAGACTCTGCATCAAGTGGTCAGGTACCACTTTGCAATAGCTCGATTGAACCAAAGAAACAAAACCAGAAAATTACCAGAATGTCAGTAACTGGGTTGCTTCTTCAAGTCCCTTTTAAGGACTAAAAATATAGACATAAGTTTGGACCAGGTATATAACCAATTTCCCATGGTCCAATAGGAATTTCTCTCAGAAGGTATAGGGACTCAACAGGTGTATGCTCTTTCACCTTTTTTTCCTCAGGAGCCCTGGAAATGGAAAATTCCTTTTTTTTACACTGTCCCAACTCCTTTCTCAATTTTTTGTGGGTTGTCACGGGTGGAACAGTTGGCCTTTGTACTTCCAGCTATTGGGCCTTTGGGTCCAACTCTGTTGCCCCCAGGTAGAAGCTCAATAGAGGATCCCAGGCTTTAGGTTCTAAAGATTTACCCTCTGGTTTTGGGGTTTTGATCTTTACAAGATAAAGAGGAGCCCCCTTCCCTTTAGCAAACACATGTTATAATCAAACTCCTCTTTAGAGAAGGGCTGCTTTTCATTAATGTAAAATACCAGGTTGGTACAAAGCCAAACCTCATCTGCCTTGAATTTTGGCCAGAATACATCAGGCAGCACAATGCTTTCTTTTGTCCAAATGTATGGTTTTCTTTCGGTTGGTCTGATTATTAACGGTCCAATGTACCAACATTCTCCCTATGGACTATCCAGGGGAATGCTTCTGGAGGACTCTGTAAGTACCTCCTCTCTTTTCCCCAGCTGGCTGACTGCCTCTACCCATTCTGAGTATTGCCAGGGTCCCTTCATCTCAGCACAATTTTGCTTCATCTGACTGTGGCCCTTTCCCTCCTTGGAGAAGGGAACCAAGGATTGGGACTGCTTACTTGCTTGCTCAATGCCAGGTTCATCAGAATTCATCCCAACCACCAAGGTAATACTTAATAGTCTTTTTCATGCCTTTATCCACACACAAAGTTGCCTGGCCACTGTGAGGCAGATTTTTCCCTTCCTCTTTTCTCCTTCACAATCGGCAGATCTAAGCATCTGGTCTCAGGTCCTTCTGGCTACTGGAAGTGGGGCCCCAATGGCAGAGTAGGAGAACATCTAATCAGCTGGGTGAGCCTTCCCTTCCTCCTCCCCAGGGGGCCTCCACTGAAGCCTTGGATCCTGGATGAGTCCCCAAATTGTTAGAAAGAAAGCTGTATCTGAAAGGGAGTAAACACCTGATTGTGAAGAAGAAAAGAATTTATTCATGATCTTGCAAGAAGAGGCACCCAACCAATAAATAGTGGCCGCTGTGTTGAACAACTGAGAGCACTGATATTTATCTAAACCTAACCCGTGGGTCCTTCACCTATTTCTCCATTGATTGGATACTTGAGAGGTTACAGCCTATCTGGATAGTCTAATTCAAATTTCCAGCACAGGGTTCCCACTTCTGATTATGCTTTATATTTCAATGATGCTGGCCGTTACTTATTTAAACTTTTCACTATGTATTTGGTGCCAATTCTTGGCTTACATCATAGGTGCTCTCTTTTCTTACCTACAAGACTGAGTTGTTTGTTCTGCAGCCCTTTCCTGCACCATCTTGTGCAAAACCTAAAGTTAATTTTCTTATAGCAGTGGGGATAACCAAATAGGACGAGCCCTTGAGTTTGGGATTTGCCTTATGAAACTTACCGCTGCAAAGGATAGGCTAAACCTTAAGATAGGCCTAAGACTCACCCCTAGAGAACCTCTTTTGCTGCTCATATGTGGCCTGTATCTCTAAGCCAATTCAGCAAATGAAATCACTGCCCTCCCCCACCCAGTATGTGGGACAGACTCACAGGGGTGTAAACCTCCCTGGCAATGTGGGACACAAATCCTGGGATGAGCTTGGACCCAGCATCAAGGGATTGAGAAAGCATTCTTGACCAAAAGGAGTTAGAGAGAAATGAGACAAAATTAAGTGTCAGTGACTGAGAGATTTCAAACAGAATCGGGAGGTTGTTCTGGAGGTTATTCTCAAGCATTATACAGATATCCCTTCTAGGTTTATGGTATATTGGAGTAGCTAGAGGGATGTACCTGAAACTGGTGAACTGTGTCCCAGTGGCCTTGTTACTTGAAAATGATTGCATAATGATATAGCTTTTACACTGTGACTGTGTATTTGTGAAAACCATGTGTCTGAAGCTCCTTTTATTTAGGGTCCAGACAGAGGAGTAAAAAATTTGCATTAAGCAAATAATGAGGGTGGACAAATGTTAAAATAAATTTGGGAGATGGAAATACTAGTGGTCAATGAGAGAGAGAGGTAAGGGGAATGGCATGTATGAGTTTTTTCTTTTTCTTTTTTTTTCTCTTTTTGGAGTGATGCAAATATTCAAACAAATGATCAGGGTGATGAATACACAACTAAGTGATGATATTATGAGCCAATAATTGCACACCATGTATGGAATGCTTGTATGTTAAGAATGTTTATATGTTAAGTTTTATCAATTAAAAAAAGCAGTTTAATTTCTTTTTTAAAAATTTTTTATTAATTAAAAAAATTACAAGAAACACAAACATTCCCAACATATACACTCAGCAATTCACAATATCATCACATAGTTGCATATTCATCATCATGATCATTTCCCAGAACATTAGCATCAATTCAGAAAAAGAAATAAAAAGACAAAAGAAAAATATAACAAACAGAAAAAAATTTTTACAGGCCATACCCCTTACTAGATCCCTTTCATTGATCACTAGCATTTCAAACTAAATCTATTTTAACATTTGTTCCCCCTATTATTTATTTTATTCCATATGTTCCTCTCATCTGTTGACAAGGTAGATAAAAGGAGCATCAGACACAAGGTTTTCACAATCACACGGTCACATTGTGAAAGCTATATCACTATATAATCATCATCAAGAAACATGGCTACTGGATCACAGTTCTACATTTTCAGGCAGTTCCCTCCAGCCTCTCCATTACATCTTGGATAACAAGGTGATATCTACTTAATGCATAAGAATAACCTCCAGGATAACTTCTCGACTCTGTTTAGAATCTCTCAGCCATTGACACTTTGTCTCATTTCACTCTTCCCCCTTTTGGTCGAGAGGGTTTTCTCAACCCCTTGATGCTGGGTCTCAGCTCATTCTAGAGTTTTTCTCAATCCCTTGATGCTGAATCTCGGCTCATTCTGGGATTTCTGTCCCATGCTGCCAGGAAGATCCACACCCCTGGTAGTCATGTCCCACGTAGACAGGGGGAGGGTGCTGAGTCTGCTTGCTGTGTTGGCTGAAGAGAGAGGCCACATCTGAGCAACAAAAGAGGTTCTCTTGGGGGTGACTCTTAGGCTTAATTTTAAGTAGGCTTGACCTATCCCCTGTGGGGTTAAGTTTAATATGAACAAACCCCAAGACTGGGGGCTCAGCCTATAGCTTTGGTTGTCCACACTGCTTGTGAGAATATCAAGAATTCAACTTGGGGAAGTTGTTTTCCCCTGTTCTCACCATTCCCCGAAGGGGACTTTGCAAATACTTTTCCACTCCCTGATCAAATCACTCTGGGATTCATCAGGGCATCACCTGGACAAACCAACAAAATCTCATGTCCTATACAAAGTTCCATGTACTTAAGGTGTTCAATCAACTATCTACATAAGTTATATTAGGAGATGCACTAGTCAAAGTATAGATTTGTACCAAATAAACATTTTTTGCTTTAGTCTCACACATTA
>PVIY010042107.1:0-21183 GCA_004026745.1 Myrmecophaga tridactyla
ATTGGGGGTGGTACAAGGGTCGCTGAATCGTAGAATTCTTACCGGGGGTGCGGGAGACCCGGGTTCAATTCCAGGAACCTGCACATGCCAAAAAAAGAGTTCTCTCTTTAAGACAGTACGGTAGTGGCTCAGTGGCAGAATACTCTCTTGCCATGCCAAAGACTCAGGTTCAATTCCCAGAGCCTGCACACGCCAAAAAAAAAAGGGAAAAAAAGAAAAATTTGAATTGGATCTCAGAGAAATGATGGACAACATGAAGTGCACAAATATAAGAATCATTAGTGTCCCAGAAGGTGAAGAGAAGTGTAAAGGACTAGGAAGATTATTTAAGGATTTAATTGGGAAAAACTTTCCAACTCTTATAAAAGACAAACATATGCAAATAAAAAGCCCAAAAGATACTAATAGACTCACTATAAGACACATACTAATCAGACTGTCAGATGCTGAAAAGAAGCAGAAAATACTGAAAGCAGGAAGAGAAAAGTGATTCACCTGATACAGGCAAAACCATATAACATTAAGTTTGGATTACTCAATGGGCACTATGGAGGCAAGAAGACAGTCGTATGATATATTTAAGATTCTGAAAGAAAAATTTCCATGAAATAATTTTTTATATAGCAAAGTTGTCCTTCAAAAATCATGAGAAAGGGGGAAAATTCAACTTCCCCAATGGTTAATTCTCGATATTCTCACAAGCAGTGGGGCCAACCAAAGCAATAGGCTGAGCCCCTAATCTTGGGGTTTGTTCATATGAATTTAATCCCGCAAAGGATAAGCCTACTTAAAATTAGGCCTAAGAGTCACCCCCAAGAGAACCTTTTTTGTTGCTCAGATGTGGCCTCTCAGCCAACACAACAAGCAAAACTCACCGCCCTCCCCCTCTCTAGATGGGACATGACTCCCAGGAGTGTGGAACTTCCGGGCAATGTGGGACAAAAATCCTAGAATGAGCTGGGACTCAGCACCAGCAGACTGAGAAAATCTTCTCGGCCGAAAGGTAAAAGAGAGAAATGAGACAAAATAAAGTGTCAATGGCTGAGAGATTCCAAACAGAGTCGAGAGGTTATCCTGGAGGTTATTCTTACACATTAAATAAATATCACCTTTTCAGTTAAGGCATAACTGAGAGTCCAGAGGGAACTACCTGAAAATGTAGAGCTGTGTTCCGGTAGCCATGTTTCTTGAAGATGATTGTATAATGATATAGCTTTCACAAGGTGACTGTGAGATTGTGAAAACCTTGTTTCTGATGCTTCTTTTATCTATGTTATGGACAGATGAGTAAAACATATGGAAAACATATGGATTAAAAATAAATAAATAATAGGGGGGAAACGTTAAAATTTTAAAAAAGCTGTCCTTCAAAAATGAGTGAGAGTATGTTAATGTTTTTGTTTGTTCTTAATTTTTTTAAATTAATAAATAATTTTTTTAAATGAGTGAGAGGGTGCACGGGAGTGTTCAGTGGTAGAATGCTCACCTTCCATGTGGGAAATCTGGGTTTGATTCCCAGACCATGCAACCCCCCCACAAAAATATTGAGTGAGATACTAACATTATTTCTTAGAAACCTAAAACTTCAAGATAGTTCCTGGACCAGGTAGCTCCTGAAACCCAGAGTTACCAGTCTCTCCAAGAGCATCAATCTGTTGTATCCCCTTACCCCATAATGTCAAAACACCTTTTAAACATGAAGAAGTTAGAATGGTCAGTGCCCAAATAAATATCTCTAAAGATTAGAAGAATCAAAGAGAAGGAGGAGTTGTAACAGAGAAGATAGGATTTAACAAATGAGTATGACTACTAAATCAATATATTGATATTTTTTAGTTGCCAGTGTCCTGGAGCAGCTAGAAAGGAATATCTGAAACTGTGGAATGGTAACATGTAGCATACATTGACATTTTTGCTAAAACTACTTGTTAAAATGTACTTTGTAATTTATTGCTTTTTTGTATATATGTTATATTTCACAATAAAAAGTCAGTGCTTTAGTTTGTTAAATCTGTTGGAATGCCATACACCAGAAATGTATAGGCTTTTATAAAGGGGATTTATTTAGTTACAAATTTACAGTTACTCAGAGGAAAGACAGCTTGCTTTCATCTGTGTTTCTCTGTCACATAGTGAAGGCACATGGCCATGTTTCCTGGCTTTCTCTCCTGACTGGTGGGTTCAAATGGCTTTCCCCAGGTTGTTTTCTTTCTGCATCTCTCAATGTCTGGGTCTGATCTGTTGAGCTATCTGCTGACCTCTCCCTTTTAAGCCTCTAGCTAATTAAATTAAGCACCACCCACTGCAGAAGGCATTCCTCTTAGTCCACTGCAGATGTAACAGCTATAGATGAATTTCACATGCTGATGATTTAAGTCCTAAGCAGCAGAACTAAAGGGCATCATCACCTGGCCAAGTTGACACCTGAAGCTAACTACTGCAGTGTCCACCCCTTCTCAACCTGGCAACTATTCACATCACCTTAAACCATACTTAATCTTTAAACAGAAAACAATAACAGGCACATGATTTTTTGCCTAACAATGAACTTCTGTCCTGCAGACAATGCACTACATCTTTCCATATACAAATATATTGATTTGACCACAATATCACAAAAGTCTTAAATCATTTCAGTAATAATTCAAATACAATATCAACTCAAAAATAGCATCAAATTTCATCAAATTAAATTTCAAGGTATGGTCTGTCTCAATGCAAAGTTCTCTGGCTGTGGACCTCTGAACATAGAATAAGTTATCTGTCTCCAAAATACAAAGAAGGAACACTCATAGGATAAATGATCCCATTGCCATAGGGAGAAAGTGGAAAGAAAACAGAGGTCACTAGATCTAAACAATTCTGAAAACCTGCATGGCAGACCCTAATAGTCTTTGGTTTTAGAATCAGTCACCTCAAGACTTTGGAAAGCAGCAGTTGCACCCTCCAAGGGTCTATGCAGTGGATCTGTTCTCTCCAAACACTGGGATGAGTGTGGCAACATTGGGGAACATGGGGGAGACAACCATTTTTTCAGCCCCACCCTCCTCAAGCATTAAGTGGCACCTGGATACTCTGCCATCTCTGGAGCACTCACTTAACACTTTCAGAAAAATTGGGTGGCTGCCAGACTGCCCCTAAATCCCCAGGGAATATACTCCCCCATCTCCAAGGCCTGGGGTAACAGATCTCTTCTTGAACTTTGAGGTGGAAGGCCTGCTCTGTGCCTCCAGGGAAAAATCACCCCCTCCACATGCAGAGGCGAATCTGCTCTCCTAGACTGAGGTATCTTAGTTTCAGACCTTAACTTCCTGCCTTTGAGGCCATTCTTCCTTGTATCTGCCATTTTCTGTCTCTAGCAGCCCAGACCAGTAGTGATTCCAATTATACAGGTCTCACAAAAAATTTGTTGCCTTGGCATGTAGCATATAGGGATTAAAACCATCAGACAATAGAACTTTTCACAAATCCTTTCTGGATAACTCAATCTCCAATCCTTGCTTGTCTTGTAATGACTGACTGGATCCATGCTTGGATAAATTCTCATGTGGGGCACTATTCTGAGGTCTTACTTTCTAGAAATCCATACTTTTCCAAACCATCAATTTCTGGGTTCTTTGCACTCAAAATTTCAGACCTCAATTTATCCCTGTCCTGTCACATTTTACTATAAGCTGCAAGGAGAAATCAGACCCTATCCTCCACACTCAGTTTAGAAATATCCTCAGCCAAACATGCCAGATCATCACATGCATTTTCTCCCTCCCATCAAGAACCAATATTCAATCTGTCAAAATTATCTGCCTCCTTAAAACACAAGTTGCTCTCCTTCCAATCTTCAAGTTACATTCCTCATTTCTAAGGTTTCAATGGTAGTATCTTTAGAGTCCATATTTCTACCCAGTCTCATCAAAACAATCTAGTCTTTCTCTATCAAGCTGCTCACAATTCTTCCAGAATCCTCCCCTTTTCCATTAAAAAAGCCATTCCAACATAGTTGATATTTGAAAACACAGCAGCAGCCCACTCCTCCTGTACCAAAATCTGTTTTAGTCTGTCAAAGCTGCCAGAATGTCATACACCAGAAATTGATTGGCTTTTTAAAGGGAATTTATTTAGCTGCACATTTACAGTTCCTCAGAGGAAAGGCATCTTGATTTCATCTGTGTTTTTCTGTCACATGGAAGGTACATGGCAACATTTGCTTGCCCCCATTTCTGGTTTCTGGGTTCAAACAGCTTTCCTCAGGGTGTATTCTCCATGCACTTTCCAACATCTGAGTCTGAGCTACTGAGCTCTCAACTGACCTCTCTCATTTAAGCTCTCAGTTAATTAAATTAAACATCACTCATTGTGGAAGGCATTCCCATCAGCTGACAATAGATGTAATCAGCCATAGAGGAAATTCACATACTGATGATTTTAATCCACAGCAACAGAACAACAGGGCACCATCACCTGGCAAAGTTGACACATGAACCTAACTACTACAGTTAGGGAGAGACTAAAATTTTTACAAACAAAGTTTGAGTGGACTTGTTAAGAGATAGGTCCTGTAAGAAATACTAAAGGGAAATTTGTTGACAGAAATATAAAAGACAGTAGAGAAAGGCTTGGAGATGGGCACAAAATTAAAGAGTATTAGAAAGGGTAACATACAAGATAAACAGAAAGAGATGCAAAATATATAGATCTGTGTTAACAAGAGTTCTCTTGAGAAACAGAACCAACAGGAGAGATCTGTAAATATGAGATTTGTAAAGGTATTTCATTCGACCATGGGAATGGAAGAGTCCAAAATCCATAGGGCTGGCTGTGAAGCTGGCAGCTCTGATGAAGGGTCTGAATGAACTTCACAGGAGAGGCTCACTATCTGAAGAAATAGTGAAAGAGTCTTTTTCCTTAAAAGCCTTCAACTGTTTGGATTTTCTCTTTGTCAGTGACATGTCTTAGTTGATTGCAGATGTAATCAGTCACAGATGCAAAAAACTGACTGATGATTTAATACACTAGCCTTCTGGTTTCTCAACCAGCTATGAAATATACTTACAACAATGGTCAGGCCAGTACTTGCCTGACAAGACAACTGGGCATAATCACTTGGCCAAGTTGACACCAGAACCTAACCATCACAGTCTACCCCTTCTCAACTTGGCAGCTATACATATCACCTTGAAATATGTTTAATTTCCAAATATAACACAATAACAGAAATATGTTTCACCTGAAAAAACTCAACTTTCCTGCATACAACCAGTAACATACTACATCTGTCCAGAATATGGTGCAAGTCCTTAGGTAACATTCACTCTTAAACATCATATCTTATAACTTAAATACTAAAACATGAACAATACAACCTATGGCATATGATAGGAGGAAAACAAGATATTTGCTCATGTACAAATGCAAACATACTCATAACAAAACAGGAAGGAAATATTCATACAATTGTAGTCTTTGTTTCTGTAACTGGCCGTATGGTCATTGTTCATATTTATCACTACCTACTTCTACTATCCATTCTATGTTGCGTTTACCCTCAGCAAGCACTTCAGCTGGGCCTGTCCTTTGCCAGGTGGGGTGACCCAGATCTTCATTCATGAAGTTTCTGGGCCATTGGTAGCCCTGCCTGGATTGGGTAGTTGCAGTTTTCTATTGACTTTAGTCACAGGGCATGGTAGTACTAATAGACACCCTAGGGGATCTCCTGTATTCCAGAAAAACTTTTCTTTAAATCCATTTTGTAGTTAAAGTCCTATTTCCCCTTGATAGTGAGGGTCAATCATCCCAAATAGAACAATAATCTCCTTTCATGCCTCTTGATTCAGTGCAATAAGAAGCCTAAAATGGCCAGGTGGCATTCCTAACTTCCAATTCAATGGAATTATTGCTGTGTCTCCTGGCAACACTCCTCCTTTTGGAACTAAGACCTTAGACCAGCAGAGCTTAAGGTTTCAGGGACAGGAAGCAAAAATTTTCCTAGTGAATCACTATGGGTGGTAGTGAGTGGGATCACACCCATTTCCATCCTTTGAATCCTGGACCCATGAATCATAGCTATGAGAAACAGCAACATAGGGTGGACACTGATTCAGAGCACACACAGCCTCCTGGAGAACAATGCCCCAGCCTGGCAAGGTATTGCCACCCAGTTAGCACCATAATTGGGTCTTCAAAAGGCCATTCCACCATTCTATCAAACCAGCTGCCTCTGGATGATGGGGAACATGGTAAGATCAGGGAATTCCATGAGCATGTGCCCATTCCCACACTTCATTTGCTGTGAAGTGGGTTCCTTAATAAGAAGCAATGCTGTGTGTAATACCATGATGGTGGATAAGGCATTCCATAAGTCCATGTACAGTAGTTTTGGCAGAAGCATTGCATGCAGAGAATGCAAACCCATATCCAGAGTATGTGTCTATTCCAGTTAGAACAACTTGCTACCCCTTCCATGATGGAAGTGGTCCAATGTAATCAACCTGCCACCACGTAGCAGGCTGATCACCTCGGGGGATGGATGCCATATAGAGGGCTGAATATATGTCTCTGCTGTTGGAAGATTAGGCACTCAGCAGTGGCTGTAGCTAGGTCAGCCTTGGTGAGTGGAAGTCCATGTTGCTGCACCCATGCATAACCTCCATCCCTACCACTGTGTCCACTTTGTTCATGAGCCCATTAAGAAATGTAGGAGAGCCTGAGGAAAGAGGATGACGTGTATCCACAGGATGGGTCATCTCCTCCACATAATTATTAAAATTTTCTCCTGCTGAAGAAGCCTTCTGGTGAGCATTCACATGGGATGCAAATATCTTCATGTTCTTTGCCCACTCAGAAAGGTTTGTCCACATACCTCTTCCAAAGACCTTGTTGTCACAAATTTTCCAATCATGCTCCTTCCAAGTCCCTGGCCATCCAACCAATCCATTAACAACAGTGTGTAAGTCAGTATATAAATGCACCTCTAGCCAGTATTCCTTCCAAGCAAAATAAAAAACCAGGTGAACTGCTCAAAGTTTGGCTCACTGGGAGGATTTCCCTCACCACTGTCCTTTAAGGACATCTCACAATGGGGTTGTAGTATGGCAGCTGTCCACTTCTGGATGGTCACAGCATATTACACAGAACCATTTCTAAACCAGGCCTGACTTTTCTCTTCTTCATTCAACTGAATGTAAAGAACTCCCCAAGAGGCCATAGTTCTGGTCTGGGAATGAGAAGGGAATGTGGCAGGGGTGGGGCCATGGGCATTTGGGCTACTTCCTCAGGTAACTTGTGCCTTTGGGACCTGCCCGAACCCTATCTGTAATATACTATTTCCATTTTATGATGGAGTGATGCTGTGCGCACCAAATTTTATGGCTTAATGAGTCAGAAAACACTCAGCTCATGATAGGCAACTCAGGTCTCATGGTAACTTGGTGGCCCATGGTTAATCATACAGTCTTTCCTAAGGCCCTGTAGCAGGGCTATTTCTCAAAAGGAGAGTAGTTATCTGCAGTGGATGGTTTAAGGCTTTGTTCCAAAATCCTAAGGGTCTGTGTTATGATACTCCCATAGGGCCTACCAAAGGCAACACACAGCATACCTATTTGCCACTGACACTTTCAATACCATTTGGAGCTTCTGGATCTTATAACCTATGTGGCAGAGCAGCTTGCACAGAAGCCTGGACATGTCGCAGAGCCTCCTCTTCTTCTGATCTTCACTCAAAACTAGCATCTTTTCTGGCCACTCAGTAAATAGGCTGGATTAGCACATCCAAATGAGGAATATGTTTTCTCTAAAATCCAAAGAGGCCAACTAGATTTTGTGCCTCTTTATTGGTCATAGGAGGGGCCAGATGCAACAGCTTCACCTTCACCTTAGAAGGGATATATCAACATGCCCCACACCACTGGACACTGAGAAATTTCACTGCTGTGGAAGTTCCCTATATTTTTTGTGGGATTTATCTCCCACCCCCTCACACAAAAATGCCTTACCAATAAGTCTAGAGTAGTTGTTAGTTCTTGCTCACTATGTCCAATCACCATGATATAATCCATATAATGGATCAATGTGATGTCTTGTGGGAGGGACAAATGATCAAGGTCCCTGTGGACAAGATTGTGGCAGAGAGCTGGAGAGTTCTTACACCCCTAAGGCAGGACAGTGAATGTATACTGTTAGCTTTGCCAGATGAATGCAAACTGTTTCTGGTGGTCCTTATTGGCAGCAATTGAGAAAAAAATATATTTGCCAGATTAATAGCTGGATACAAGGTACTAGATGATGTGTTGATTTGCTCAAGCAATGATACCACATCTGGAACAGCAGCTGTAATTGGAGTCACCACCTGGTTAAATTTATGATAATCCACTGTCATCCTCAGAATGTCCCATCTTTTTTTCTACACAGGCCAAATAGGAGAGTTGAATGGGCATGTGGTGGGAATCACCACCCCTGCATCCTTCAAGTCCTTATGAGTGGCATTAATCTCTGCAATCTCTCCAGGAATACAGTATTGTTCCTGATTCACTATTTTGCTATGTAGGGGGCAGTTTTAGTGGCTTCCATTTAGCCTTTCCTACCATAAAAGCCCTCACGCCACAGGTCAGAGAACTAATATGTGTATTCTGCCAGTGGCTGAGTATGTTGATACAAATTATGCATTCTGGAACTGGAAAAATGAGCACAGCATGGGTCAGGGGACTCACTGGACCAACTGTGACTTGGACCAGAGCTAAAATTAAATCAATTACCTGATCTCCAAAAGCCCCTACTCTGACTGGTAGACCAGAGTGACATTTTGGGTTTCTTGGAATTAGTGTCACTTCTGAGCCAGTGTCCAATTATCCAGAAATATCTGATCATTTCCTTTATTTCAGTGCACAGCCACCCTGGTAAAAGGCCAAGGGTCTCCTTGGGGAAGGCTGGAAGGAAGGCTAACAATGTAAATTTGGGACAATATAAAAAGGTCCTTCCACAAGGGTACCCAGCCCTATTCTCATTCGAGGGGCTAAGGGCCTGTAAACTGTATCAAGTCTGGGAATTGATTAAGGGGCTATGACTCTCTGTTTTTGTAATTCAAGTTCAATTTTTGTTCACTTGACCTAGAATTCTTCTGCTAATACAGCTGAAACAAGAGTTTAGTGGACTGTCCATGTATTTTACTTTTAGGTTCCCCATGATCTACTAACCAATGCCACAAGTCTCTGCATGTCAGATTGTTTTGACTGCTGCCTTGAGTCTGCTGTCCATTATGGTGGCCATGACCACCTTGCCTATGGTGATCAACTGTCACTGCATGGCTTCTGCCAACTTGAGATCCGATCATCCTCTTTCTGTTTAAGAATTTCTGCTCAGTGACAGCATTTTTCATGGTAATATGTGATCTACAGAGAAGGGCAACTATAGAATTCTTCAGGGATGATGGAGCAAGTCTCATGAATTTATTTCTCAAGGTGCCAATGAAAGATGGGTCCTCTGGTCATTCCTGGGTTGTATGAGCAAGTCTTCCATGATAAATCCACCCTAACTTTCCAATCTCTCTAAGGTTCTGGATCCACTCATCTACATTATATGAGGGAAGTTCTGCCCTTTTGATCTCAGGTAATGTTGGCCATCTTCAGATCAAAGTTTCAGCCATCCATCCAAACAAACTGTTAATGCCCTTTCTAACCCATTGAGCCAAAATATTTAATGCAGAATGTCTGCTTAGTGGACCCATATCAATAAATTCAGCTTGATCCTACTCTATATTCCTTCCACCATTTTCCTACATCCTTAAGATCCATTTCCACACATATTCCTCTGATTTCTTTCTATATAGATGGAAAAAGTCAGGCAGTTATTTCGGAGTATAGCATACTTCCTCATGGGTCACACCTCACCTTCTGGGAGCTGTTGGGGCTTTAGTCTACTTATAGGTCCTGAAGAAAAGAGGTATGATGGGGGTGGATCATGAAAACAAATGTTGTGTCTTTCAAGCCAATTACCTCATGGCATACTATTGCAGTTTCATCTCATGAAACAGGATTAGTCACTCCAGACAGAGGATTGAGGGCCTTTTCTCCAGGGGATTTGGTTAGAGGGTTGGCAGGCACTGAAAAGTTAATCTCATTGGGTGGAGGTTGAATGGCAGACTTTCCTGGGGATACTGGAGGTTGGAAAGGTGTTTGTTCAAGGCATGCAAGAGATCAGGGAGCTCTTTTCTCAGGACTGTCCATTATAGTCTATCTAGCAAAGACTCAGCAGATTCCAGGGATCCCATCTCCCCATCACCATCAGGCCATATATCATTATCCCATGTTTCAGGATCCAGTTCTTTTCCAATCAAGGCCCTTAATTGAACAGCAGGCATCCTGCAAGGTTGACATTTTTGTTTCTGTTGTAAATCTGCTACTCACATAAAGAGGTTTTGTGTGTGGTTTTTAGAAATCTCAAGTCTGTGACCACAGGAAATAAGATTTTCTCTCAGGACACACAAGGAAACTTTTACATCATTCATATGGAACTTAAGGAACAAATTTGAAGACTTCAGCTCATCCTTCTCCCTCATCACTGCATCCAACATATCTAACAACAACCAGCCAACATCATTATACATTTTTTTTTTCATGGGCAAGGTCCAGGAATTGAACCTGGGTCTCTGGCATGGCAGGCACGAACTCTGCCACTGAGCCACCGTTGCCCACCTTTCATTATACTTCTTAATTCCAAGAAACTCCATAAAGGTGTCAAGAACATTTTCACCCAGAACCTTGTCTCATATAAGCATACAATTAGAGGAATCTAATTGTGATATTTTGAGTATCTCTTTTGCCAACTCACCCCATGGACTGTGAGTACCATCTTGATTATTGGAAACTGAGTCATTAGTGCCTCTGAGTCTAGACAGAGTAGAAAACCTATTGTAAAAACCCATTTTTAAGATTCTGTTTCTCAAGAATCACTCTGATATCAAGATATTTTAGTCAGGGTTTTCTAGAGAAACAGAACCAACAAGAGAAATCTGTAAATATGAGATTTGTAAAGGTGTCCCATGCAACCACAGGAATGGAAGAGTCCAAAATCTGTAGGGCAGGCTGTGAAGTTGATGGCTCTGATGAATGTCTGGATGACCTCTACAGGAGAGGCTCACTGGCTGAAGAAGCAGTGAAAGAGTCTCTCTTCCTCCTTAAAAGCATTCATATGATTGGATTATCTGATTGTGGGTGACACTTCTTAGTTGATTGCAGATATGATCAGCCACAGATGCAAAAAACTGACTGATAATTTAATACACTAGCTTTCTGGTTTATCAACCAGCCATGAAATATCTTTGCAACAACCATCAGACCAGTGCTTGCCTGACCAGACAACTTGGCATAATCACCTGGCCAAGTTGACACCAGAACATAGCCATCACAAGATCTTACAAATAAAATCCAAATGATAAGATGGTAGATTCAAGAACTGCCTTTAAGGTAATAACTTTGAATGCTAACAGACTTCCCTCCCCAATTAAAAGAAACAGATTGTTTAACAAATATAATCCATCTATACACTGTTTATAAGAGACTCATCTTAGACCCAAGGATTCAAATGGAATGCAAGTGAAATTGTGGGAAAAAATATTCTATGCAAGCTGTAACCTAAAGAACCAGGAGTAGCTATACAAATATCAGACAAAATAGACTTTAAAAGAAAAGATGTCATAAGAGACAAGGAAGTACACTACATATTAATAAATGGGACAATACACCAAGAAGAAATAACAATCATAAAGTTAATGCACCCAGTCAAGGAGCTCTAAAGCACATGAGGCAAATACTGGCAAAAACTGAGTGGGGCAATAGATGATTCAGCAATAATAGTGGAAGACTTGAATACAACACTCTCTTCTATAGATAAAAAAAAAAAAACCCAGAGGATCAACAAGGAAATAGAGAACCTAAACAATGTGATAAATGAGCTAGACTTGATAGACATATATAGATCATTGCAATCCAAAACACTGAGATGTACATTCTTCTCTAGTGCTCATGGAATGTTCTCTGTGATGGATATTATAATGGGGCACAAAATAGGTCTTAAGTAATTTCAAAAATTTGAAATTATTCAAAGCACTTTCTCTGACCATATGAAATGAAGCTGGAAATAATTAACCACCAAAGAACTAGAACTTTCACAAATATATGGAGATTAAATAATACACTCTTAAACAATCAATGGGTCAAGAAGAAAATGCAGCAGAAATTGGTCAGTATTGGGAGAAGAATGAAAATGAGAATACAACATATCAGAACTTATGAGATGCAACAAAGACAGTGTTGAAATGAAAATTATTGTCCTAAATGCCTACATTAAAAAAGAATAGGATGGGCCACAGTGGCTCAGCAGGCAGAGTTCTTGCCTGCCATGTCAGAGACCCATGTAAATAAATAAATAAATAAATAAATAAAGAGCAAAATTTGAGGACTTAACTGCTCACCTGGAGCAACTAGAGATAGAATAGCAAACTAATGTCAAATCAAATAGAAGAGAAATAGCAAAGATTAAAGCAAAAATAAATAATAGAACAATAACAACAACAAAAAAACAACAATAGAGTGAATCAATAAAACCAGAACTTGGTTCTTTGAGTAAATCAATAAAATCAATGGACACTTAGCTAGACTGATGAAGAAGCAAAGAGAGAGGATACAAATAAATTAAATCAGAAATAAGAAGGGGGGCATTACCATGGACCCTGAAGAAATAAAAAAAAACTGTATAGGATACTATAAACAAACTATATGCTAACAAACTGAACAACTTAGATGAAATAGCAAATTTCTAGAAACACATGGACAATGTACACTTACTCAAGAAGAAATAGAAGCCCTCAACAAACCAATCACAAGAGATTCAATCATTCCCAAAAAATCTTCCTACAAAGAAAAGTCCAAGGACAGATGGTTTCACAGGGGAATTTAACCAAACATTCCAAAAATAACTAATACCATTCCTGCTCAAACTCTTGCAAAAAATTTAATGAAAAAGGAACACTGCCTCACTCATTTTATGAAGTTAACATCACTCTAACACTAAACAAGATAAAGACAATACTAGAAATGAAAACTACAGGCAAATCTCTATAATGAATATAGGTGCAAAAATTCTTGACAAAATACTTACAAATTGAATCTATTGGCACATTAAAAGAGTTGTACACCATGACCAAGTGTGATTTATTTTAGGCATGCAAGGGTGATTCAACACAAGAAAATATATCAATGTAATACAACATATTAAGAAGTCAAAAGTGAAAAATCACATGATTATCTTGATTGTTGCTGAAAAAGCATCCAACAAAAATCAGCAACCTTTTCTAATATAAACACATCAAAAGGTAAGAATCAAAGGGGTCTTCCTTAATATGATAAAGGGCATATATGCAAAACCCACTGCCAGCATCATACTCAAGGGTGAGAGACTGAAAGACTTTCCCCTGAGATCTGGAATGAGACAAGGATGCCCACTATCACTACTATTATTCAATATAGTGCCAGAAGTTCTAGCTAGACCACTCAGGCAAGAAAAAGAAATGAAAGGCATCCAAATCAGAAAAGAATTAATAAAACTTTCATTATTTGCAGATAAGATGATCCTATAAGTGGAAAATCCTGAGAAATCTATGCAAAGCTACTTGAGCCAATAAAAAATTCAGCAAAGTGGCAGATACAAGGCTAATGTGCAAATATTAGTAATGTTTCTATTCATGAGTAATTACCTAACTGAGGAGACAATTAAGAAAAAACTTCCATTCATAATAGCAAGTAAAAGAATCAAGTATCTAGGAATAAATGTAATCAGGGATGCATAGGGCCTGTACATAGAAAACTACAAAATATTCCTAAAAGAAATTAAAGACCTAAATAGGTGGAAAGACATTCTGTGTTCATGGGTAGAAAGAATAAATATTGTTAAGATGTTAATTCTACACAAATTGATCCACAGATTCAGCACAGTACCAATCAAAATTCCACCAACCTAGTTGAAGGTTGAAAAACTAATTATCAAATTTATTTGGAAGGTAAAGAGGCTCTGAATAGCCAAACACATACAAGATTAGAAGAATGAAGTGGGAGGACTTACATTTTTTGGGATTTTAATACTTATTATAAAGCCACAGTGGTCAATACAGCATGTAATTGGCACAAAGGTAGACATAATAATCTATGGAGTCAAATTGAAAGTTAGGGAATCAACCTCCAAATATATCATCAGTTGCTCTTCAACAAGTACTTCAAATTCACTGATGTGAGACAGAGTAGTCTTTTCAATATATGGGGCTGAGAGAACGGATATCCATAGCCAAAGGAATGAAAGAGGACCCTTAACTCACACCTTATACAAAAATTAACTCAAAGTGGATCAAAGACCTGAATGTGAGAGCCAGTCCATAAAATTTCTAGAAGAAAATATAGGGAAACATCTTCAAGACCTACTAATAGGAGGTAGCTTCTTAGAAGCCACAAAAGAAAAAATAGATGTAGAAACTCCTCAAAATCAATTTCTTCTGTGCCTCAAAGGACTTTGTCAAAAAGGTGAAGAGGCAGCCAACTTAATGGGAGAAAATATTTGGAAACCATATATCTGATAAGGGTTAGATATCCAGTATATATAAAGAAATTATACAACTCAACAACAAAAGAACAAACAAACCAAATATAAAATGGGCTAAAGATATGAATAAATATGTTCCTGAAGATGAAATACAAATGGCTAAAAAGCACATGAAAAGATGTTCATCTTCATTAGCTGTAAGGGAAATGTAAACCAAAATCACAGATATCATGTCACACCTATAAGAATTTCTGCCATTAAACAAACAGGAAATTACAAATGTTAGAGATGATGTGGAGAAATTGGAACACTATGCACTGCTGGTGGGAATGTATAATGGTACCACCATGTGAAAGACAGTTTGGAAGCTCCTCAGAAAAATAAATATTGAGTTGCCCTGTGATGTGGCAATACCACTACCCAGTACTATGCCCAGAAGAGCTGATAGCCAAATAACAAATAGATATTTGATACCAATATTTATAGCAGCATTATTTACAATTTCCAAAAACTATAAACAACCCATGTCTGTGAACAGACAAGTGGATAAAAAATGTGGTATATAGATAGTATGGAATATTTACAATAGTAGGAAGAAATGAGGTCCTGAAGCATATGGCAACATGGATGAAACTTGAGAACACAATGCTGGGTGAAAGAAGCCAGTCAGGAAAGGCTAGATTTTGTATGATATCACTGATATAAACCCCCTTGAAAATGTAAACTCAGAGTCTTAAATATATAATATAGGGGGCCTGAAGACAGAAAGGTGCTAGAGTAGGGGGAACAGCTACCTAATATGTACAGATTAGTTAACAAGATTGAACTTAAAAGTATATGAATGAAAAAAGTATATGAGTGAATAGAGGTGATAGTAGTTCATTAGTGGGTTTATGAGTAATAGTGCCATATTGAAGATGAATATGACTGAAATGAGTTGTTTAAAGCCATGTACATTACTGATTAGCACTACAAATTTAAATAAGTTCTTGCTTGAAGTACTTCAAAAGAAAACACCTGTACAAAGAGTTGATAATAGAAGAGTATATGGGAATAACTACTTATTGCATTCTATGGTCTATATTTAACAGGAATATATCACTGGTACCTCAGTAATACTAGGTATAAATAATTGGGGGGAGACAAGAATTAAGGGAAATTTTAGATTTTCTCTTTGGTGTTGGTTTGTCTGTTATTTTTCTCTTTGGAGCAATGAAAACTGTCTAAAATTTAGGGTGATGATTGCACAAATAAGTGAGTATACTGTGAAACATAGATTGCTTATATGAATGCATCTCAACAAAATCCACTAATTGAAAATAAATAATAAACAGAAAGATTCAGGTTCTAAAGGAAATGTAGAGAGAGAGGTATGCTTATTTAATGTTGGTAGGGTAGCAGAATGGGACAGCCCTTCTAGAGGATAATGCAGTGGATCCAAGGAGGCTGGATCCACTACATTATATGTAGTGGCCGCAATATGATTAAACAATCATGTTACTGGGAATATACTCAAAAAAACTGAAAGCAAGGACTCAAATAGACATTTGCACACTGATGTTCATGGAGACATTATTCAAGATACCCAATAGATGGCAATGGTCGACAGACACATCAACTGATAAGCAGAAGGGTGAACTGTGGTGTATATATACAATGGAATATTTTGCAGCTACAGAAAGGAACAAAGTCAAGAGGTATGCAATGAGATGAATCAATCATGAAGACATTATGTTGAGCAAAACAAGCCAGAAAGAAAAGGACAAATATTGTATGGTCTCTTTTAGAAAAAACTTATAAAAAATTGGAGCCTAGATTGTAAGCTCTAACAGCAGTCATATTTATTCCTGAGCTTTAAATGTTATTTCTAAATTCTGAGATGTTACACTATATGTGTATAACCAGTATTTTCCTGGAACTTTGGGTGCCTGTGTGGCACCTGGGCCTCTGAACTGGAGTTCTGAAGCTCTGAAAGTCAGCATTCCTACATATAGCCACTGTTGAAGGGACAGAGAAGAGATCACACTTCAATTGGAGATGGGAATGAAGCCAATCTGGTTGGGACTCAGGTAGATCAGATTGCAGGGTAAAGGATGACTGGACTTTAGAATTTCACCTACTGTATGAGACAAAAAGAAGAGAGGCTTTTTTGGCCAAAACCTAAATTTTCTATAGCATACAATCTAACTTAAACTGTCTGGCCAGTTCAGTTAAACAATCTAAACTAATGAATCCTAGAATTGGAAACAATGTCTTGCAATTCTGTATAGCTTAATGTAATACCCAGATCCATTCCAGAGTATGTTTAGCAGATAATTAAAAAGTGTTGACAAAGTCCATTGATGGACTGCAGAAAAACTATGGAATTATTGAACTTTGCCAACTGGGAAATTCCAGATATTCTCTTAAATATTAGGCACTCCCAAGTAAATAGGCCATGACTTTAATCTTTTTTTCTTTTCATATCCTATTTTAATAATAGGATTTGTTTATCCAGACTGACAATTACATGATCTAAACATAACAAATGTTATTCTACTTCCATAATAGGTTATTGAATTCCAATTGCCAGTAGAGGACATGAAGGTTTTAGAAGGAATAAATTGAAATGCTTGCTATGTCCATGTTGAATTGTAAGTAACAAAATTATTGCTTCTATTTTTAATATTTTTGTTGTGACAACTGCACACACATACAGTCCATCCATAGTATACAATCAATGGCTCACAATATCATCACATAGTTGTATGTTCATCACCATGACTATTTTTAGAACATTTGCATCATTCCAGAAAAAGAAAAAAGAAAAACTCATACATCCCGTGCCCTTTACCCCTCTGTCTCATGACCACTAGTATGTCAATCTATCCAATTTTTTACCCTTTATCCCCTCCATTATTTATTTATTTACTATCCTTAATTTTTTTAGCTTATCTGTCCATACCCTGGATAAAAGGAACATCACACACAAGATTTTCACAATTCCATGGTCACATTGTAAAAGCTATAGTTATACAATCATCTTCAAGAATCATGTTGATCAGATGTGGCCTCTCTCTCTAAGCCTACATGGCAGGTGAGCTCACTGCCCTCACCCCCTCCCACTGGATGGGACATGACTCCTAGGACTGTAAATCTCCCTGGCAACATGGGACAGAAATCCCAGGATGAGCCAGGATCTGAGATCAAGAGATTGAGAGAGTCTTCTTGACCAAAAGGGAGAAGAGAAATGAGACAAAATAAAGTTTCAGTGGCTGAAAGATTTCAGAGGTGAGAGGTTATCCTGGAGAGTATTCTTATGCATTATATAGATACCTCTTTTTGGACTATGGTGTATTAGAGTGGCTAGAAGGAAGTACCTGAAACTGTTGAGCTGTGTTCCCCCTGATTCTTGAAGACAATTGTACAATGATATGGCTTTTACAATATGACTGTGTGATTGTGAAAATCTTGTGTCTGTTGCTCCTTTTTTTAGGGTATGAACAGATGAGTAAAAAATATAGATGGCGAATGAACAAATAATGGGGGGACAAAGGTTAAAATTAATTGGGTAGATGGAAATACTAGTGGTCAAAGAGAGGGAGGGGTAAGGGGTATGGTATGTATGAGCCTTTTCTTTTCTCTTTTTCTTTTTCTGGAGTGATGAGAATGTTCAATTATCATGGTGATGAATGCACAACTATGTATGATATTGTGAGCCATTGCTTGTAATCCATGTATGGAATGTTTGTATGCTAAGATTTATCAATAAAAATATTTTTTAAACAGTATGAAGGCTACTGGAACACAGTTCAACAGTTTCAGGTACCACCCTCTAGCAACTCCAATATGGCACAAATTAAAAAGGGATATATATATAATGCATAAGCATAACCTCCAGGAAAACCTCTTGACTCTGAAATTTCTCAGCCACTGAAATTTTATTTTGTCTCATTTCTTTCTCCCCCCTTTTGGTCAAGAAGGCTTTCTTACTTCCATGTCAGGTCCTGGCTCATCCTGGGAACCCTAGTCCACATTGCCAGGGAGATTTACACCCTGGGAGTCATATCCCACTTAGGGGCATGCACTTAATCTTAAGGCATGCTCTTCTGAAACTTATATCTATAACATCACAGCTAAGCTTACCTATAATAATGCCTAAGAGTTACTTTCAGAGAAGCTCTTTTGTTGCTCAGATGTGACCTCTCTCTCTAAGCCCAATTCTGCAAGTAAAATTATTACTATGTGGGACATGATGTCCATGGATGTAAGTCTCCCTGACAATGTGGGATATGACTCCCAGGGATGAGCCTGACCCTGGCACCATGGGCTCAACAATGCCTACCTGACCAAAAAGGGGAAATGAAATGTAACAAAATAAGATATCAGTGGCTAAGAAATTCCCAATAGAGTCAAGAGGCTATTCTGGAGGTTACTCTTATGCAAGCTTCAGCTAGATATTGCTAATTGTCATGGTATGCCAAGCCCTAAACAACCGTATTCTTATAAACCCTAAAAAAATAGTCAGAACTCTATCTGAGACGCTGTAAAAGTTTCACTCACCAAGTTTATTTTTCTAAAACCTATAACCTCCAGATGTCTCCTAGACCAGATGAGCCTTGTACCCCAGAGTTACCAATCTCTCCAAGAGTATCAACCAGCTGTATCTCCCTACCATCATAATATTGACACCCCTTTTCAACATGAAGAAGTTAGAATGGCCATTGCCTAAATATCCCTAAAGAGTGGGAGAAGAATCAAAGGAGAAGGGGGAGCTATATTAGAGAAGATAAGATTAAAAAATTAGTATGACTACTGAATTATTATATTGATACTTCTTTTTAATCTCCAGTGTCTTAGAACAGTTAGAAGTAAAAACCTAAAATTGTGGAACTGTAACCCATATACAACTCTGAAATTTGTTCCACAACTAATTGTTGCAATTTGCTTTAAAATATATTGCTTTCTGGGATATATGTTATTTTTTCCAAAAAAGGAAGACAAGCTGATTGTGATGATAAATGCACAGCTATATTTAAAAAATAAAGGATTTCCAGCTCCACAAAAAGAAATGCATTATGAAATAAAATCAAATTTTTTATTCTTTACCATGTAAATATTAATTATAATAGTATTAAAAATAAATATATGTATTTGCTTAAACTATTAATTTGAAATGATTTCAAACTTATAGTGCGTTTGCAAAAATAATAAAAAGCCTGTAGAGAACTCTGACATATGTCACACCCAGATACTCAGATCCACAAATTTTAACATATGCTCCATATGCCATATCATTCTATCTATATATCCAATTGTCAATATATCTATCAATCTATAAATCTATCAGTTTCCCCAAAAAATTAATTTTGGCTTATATAAATCATATTCCTTGAACATATAATACTTCTGTGTATCTTTCCTAAAAAAGAATATTCATTATATTAGCACCTTTTTTTAATTTTATTTATTTATTTTTTTTGCATGGGCGGGCACCGGGAAGTGAACCCAGGTCTCTGGCATGGCAAGCAAGAACTCTACCTGCTGAGCCACTGTGGCCCACCCATATTAGCAGGTTCAAAAACTTTAAAATTGATATAAAACATTGAGACTATATTCCAATTTTTTCATCTGTCACAATAATTCCCTTGGGCCTTTTCACCCCCATTATTATATCTAATGCATTGCATGTAATTGTAATTGTCTCTATAGTTGCCTCTTTTTATATTGTGGAAACATATACAGAATTAATTTTATCATCTCAACTATTCAAAGCCCATATTCAGTAGGATTAATCACATCTATAAAGTTATCATGCCCTCATACATTAAATATGTCCACAATTCATCAATTAAATATCATAATATTAATTTGCCTAAAGAAAGAAAGAATACCTGCATTTCATACATTTTGAATATAGGAAGAGAAAATCCTTTCACTTCAAAACAATCTTACATATTAAAAAATGACATAAAAGGGGTAGAATTTAATGAACCATAACATTCTTCTTTCTAATTTCCTTGAGTTAGTAATGATTTAATATTTAAATGCATAAAAGCACTGGAGATAGGAAATAATTTCATTTAATGCTTTAGTGAATTTAAGTTTTGATTCTCATAACTGACAGATAAACCATCTGTCAGCACCATTTCTTGAACATGCTAGTCTTTCCAAATTGCATGGACTTGGCAACCTCATCAAAAATAAGTTGACCAGAGATTTCGGGGAAGATGGCTGACTAGAGCAGCTTGCCTGCTCCATGGAAAAGTTAAGTGAAGGGACAGGAAGGTGACTGAGGCAGCTGACCTGGGAAAGCCTTCTATACTACATGTGGCAGCCCTGGTTGCAGAGGCCAAGGAACTGAGAGGCAGAAAGCTGGAGCCTGATGTGGGGGCTTGGAGGTGCAGAGTGGTGGAGCCCATGGGACTGCAAGGATGGGCGCATGGGACTAAGAAGTACGCCAGGCCATGTTCCTTGGAGGCACTACGCTCACCAGCCCATCCCCATGACCGGCGACTCACCCCATCCCCCATGTACCTGAACCCCCTCACAAGCTCCCATTCCCCATGCTCCAGGTGCCCCCACCCCACCAGCCCCCAGTGCACGTACCTGCCCCACACCCCCACC
>PVIY010042108.1:0-21175 GCA_004026745.1 Myrmecophaga tridactyla
GTTTAGGCTCAGTTACCCTATTTGATGTATAATGTTCCCAAAGAAAAGTTAACAAGGCCTATTTCTTGTTTATATTATGTGGCGTTCACTTGAAAAATCTAAGGCTGTTGGGGAGGGAGGTACATTTCCTACCCCTTGGGGGCACAGAACAAACTCTGCTTCCTGCAGGTGGGAAAGCCAGTTTTTAAGGATTCACACGAGATGTCCAGGCCGAGATTTGAAAAGTGAACTCCATGCCCTAGTGTCCTTATGAGGACAGATGCCAGGGAAGGCTGGAACCTCAGTCACACACACACAGCCTGAACGCCCCACGCCCCTCTCAGTATCTCAGACCCTAGAAATAAAGTTTTGCAAACACTTGTTTTTGTTTGGTCCCCATGTGATACTTTACCAGAAGAAAATCTTTCAAGTCTTGTACTATTTAGATTAAAATGCCCCATTTTCAGAAAGGGGTTTCCACTTTATAGAATGGGGTTTGGTTATTATTATCACCAGGCTGTATACACACTTTGTGCTAATAACCCACCTGGCACCAAGTGGTGAGAGCTACACTCCTTCATCACAGCAGTCACAAGGGTCCAAAAACAATCCAAGAAAAATTGCAGCGGCTTCGCTATGGGTTACCCATGTAAGGGGGGTGGATTTTTAGGGAGTGAGGGGGTGAGACAGCAGCATTTATTAAACAGATATTATTTGATAGGGTCTCTGCTACATGCATCATTTAATATTTAAAACTGTCCAGCAAGGCAAGATTTATCATCCCCATTTCACAGAAGAGGAAACCAAGGTTTGGGTTACTGGCAGGGGTCACAGAGTGGATAAGAGATCAGACTTATATGCCCACATACTGTGCTCTGTGGTCCCTTGCCTAGACAGTTAGAGACACACAGAATACCAATTCTGTCGCATTTGGCCAATGCTCCGCTGTTTCCTTTCTTGTCCCAGAAGAGAAGATTCTTAAAACATCTGTAAAAGGCACCAAGGCTGCTGGCCCATTGCCTGATTACAGGCCAGACGCGTTTGCTTATGGCTATTCTAACAGTGGGGTGTTTCTTTAACAAACAGCTTGGATCTGATGGGTGTCCAAAGATTTGTCAAAAAAAAAAAGTCATTTACCAGAGCTAATCACACCATTCCTCCCCATGCGAGGACACTTTGGACAAAATCAAAATCACAAGGGGGCCTCCTGCTCAGGTGCACCAACTCTATCTAGCAAATCTCTCTAAGAAGTTGTGCTTTTGGGTGTTTTCTCCCATGTTGCAAACAAAGGAAATTATTCTCTGTTAGGTTGGCCAGGTAGTGACAAGCATCCTTATGAGACAAACACCTCCTCTCTCAGGGGGATTTAGGGAGCTGTCCGTTCTTCTGCCACCTGCACAGGGCGCACCAAGCCCAGGAGATCCTGCCATCAGTATCCCCGGCAGGGCTGTGCCGGGCCCTTACTCACCGAGTGCTGTCACTGACCATCCCTAGTAACACTCAAAGGGCCTTCGGTGAAACCAAGTCACTGTCATGTAGGCTCTCCTACTGTAATAATTTCCTATGAAAATTCCACCTTGCCTTTCCATTCATAATGACACTGTATTTTAGCCTTAGAGTCCCCACTGGTTAACAGGATGGATCAAATTACCCTTCCTCAAGCCCTAGTTTTTCATCCTTAAGGTATAAACAGTATAGAAAATACAATATATACAATCAGAACCCACGGACAGTGACTCCACCTTCCCACACCCATTCAAGTGAGATGAAAGGACAGATAAGATGAAGGGCAGGGAAGAATGAAGGAAATGTTTATTGAGACTGAAATGGAACATTGCTTTTTTTTATGAGTTAACAGCACAGTGTGTTGAGAGGCTGGTTACAAGCTGACTTCAGAATGAGGATGACCCACAGTTCTTGAGCAACTCTGCCAACTCGAGTGCCACTAACCAGAGTAACCTGCTAAGGGGGTAGAACTGTTCAGCCCAAGATAAATTAATGATTCAACTTCATTTATATTTAGATTTATTTCCTATAAACACCATTATTTATTTGCACTTTAAAATTCACATGGACTCACTGGTCAATATTTGGGATGTTTACATTCCAATTCAACATCATTCTCTGTAGGTTTAAGGTGCAGGTGGTTAAGACATTTATTTACTTTTCTGATGTCTTTGGCACAATTCCTGGTTTCTTAAATATAAAAGCACAGGTTTAAATTGGCTGTTCAATACTGCAGAATCACGACTATTCTGCTCTTGGTGTAAGTACAAGCTTATGTTAAGCAATATTTACAGGATGGACGCCAAAGCACAGACTTTAATAAGTTATCTTCATAAATTAGCAGGAGAATGACAAGCAGTGGATTTTAATGAGCAGAGCCAAGATTATCAGTTAGAACAACCCTCCTGGGAAGAAGAGACAAGTGTTGTGTGATGAAAAATTCCCCTGAGCCACCAATATCTCATGTCTAGGGATTTATTCTGCAAGAATCCAGGATGGGGACATCTCTTTTCTGGTCAACTCATGGAATCTAAATTAAAACACGACTTAGTTGGCAGTGTTCCAGTCTGATCTGGGCACTGATGGGCACGGAAGCACAAGGGCAGTCAAGGACTGGCAGCTTTGAGTGGGCATGACTGACCTTGGATGAATGAAGCCTTCCAGTTGGGTAAAAGCACACCCAAACTTAGGTGAGTGACACCTTTGTCTATAATATAGAGATCTGATAGGGATTCCCTTTCAGCAGCTAGAAACTGGAAATTGTACATGAATGGCTATGCCATCTCAGAGTATCACAACATATCTCTGCTTTGGGTCTGATACACATACGTTAAACAATCAAAACAACGTGTCTTCTCATTCTTGTACGCCTGAAGGAGTTCTGGGAGTTATTATTCAAGTACAAGCAGAACTCTTTATTTCACATTGACAGTTCAATTCTGATCTGTCTGGAAAATTATATGTAAAAAATAAATACACACACACACACACACACACATCTCACTCTACACTGAACACTGGGTTAGCGGTTACCAGCATCCCAATACAGTACATGGAAAAAAGAACCCTTCTCCCTTTCCATCAAAGCCCACGGCCATCTTGAAACTTATTGCAGAACTGTGCTTGTCTGTTTTCTTTCAAAGCAGTTTCTTTGAAATTGGCTGGAGATGAGTTCAAAATGGACAAGTTGGCACATTAGCTAGGGGGTTGTTTAGATGCATTATAATCTATAAAAATGTGAGACTCAAAGGAAATCGATGCCAACAAAAAGCCTGAAGTAAAAATCTGTAACCAATTGAAGTATTTATATATAATTTAAAACCCCCAAACACTGGTCTGTATATGAGAAAGCAATTTCTCTTCTACATCTATTACCTACTTCTAACAGCTGTTACTTTATATACTTCCAAACTTATCTTGTCTCTTGGAGAATTAAAAAAACAAAACAAAACAGATAATACAACTTTCCTTTTCATCGATTTCCTTTCATCCTACCCCACCCCCCAAGCCCCAAAACTCAGAGAACAAAAGCTGTGACTCCAAATATAGAAAATAATCTGGAAGTCTATATATTAAATCAAATGTACAGTTGGTCATTAGTGTCTTTTTTTCTTAATGTTTTAATTGACTGAGATGACTCTCGTGGAGATGTCCTTCATCGTCTCCCATCCCCCGAAGGCGGGGACGCTAGAACTGTGAGGTCTCAGTAAACGAGATGGTGTCAGACTTGTCTACAGCAAAGCCACCGTTGATGTAGGACTTCTTGGTCTTTGACTGTTCGTTATCAAGTACTGTGGATTCCAAAGCAAAAGGGTTCACGATGTTCTCTTCAGATGAATTATCCATCTGGTCCAGCTCCTTCTTGGAAAGCTTCTCCACAATGCCAGTGCCAAATGCATCTCCGAGGACATTCACCATGGTCCTGAACCGGTCCCTGGGGAAAAGAGAGTATGAGTCAGACAGGAAGCCCAGCTTTCATTTTCCTTTGTCACTGGAGACAGAAGTGTTCATTAAGAGACAGGGCAAATGCAGAAAGTGTCATTTTCATGATGAACCTGAGCTCCTCACAGACCTGGGAAAGAAGATGGTTCATAAAGATTCAGAATAAGCAAACAGACTGCACCAGGGCTGTGCTCCTAATAAATAACCATAACTCCCTAAACCGAGCACTAACCTTCCTAACTTACTTCCTCTCTTCCCAAAGGAATGTCAATGGAGTCTTCACAGATATTTCTGGGGGGCTGAGGGAGGGTTGGAATTCAGTATAACTTCTGCTCCTAACCTCTGTCTTGTGGGCATTTCACATTTTATGGGAATTACATTGTGGGCTCTCTTCTGGCTAAGGTGAGGCACTTGGCTATCTTTTGGGTAGTGTATGTGCAAGTGGGGTGGTGCATAGCGAGCATTCCTATGTGTTTGTGTGTGCATGTGATGTGCTCATTTCTTTATCAAACCAGGCCCACAATCTATTTAAGAGCAAACCAGCGGGGACACGGCAGAGCACAGGGTCACAGAACACAGGTCAGCCTAGAATTAGATTTCTCCTGGAAGCACCTCTACCAGTCTGAACCTCCAGATGCCTGGGAAAGAGGCCAGTGGAAGGAAGACATTTAGAGAAGGACAACTGCAGAGGGGAGGCCATTTTGATAGTGGAACTTTGTTGCTAGGAGATGTGGACATGGATATTTTCATGAAAACTGTATCTGTAAGTCAGAAAAGGCCAACAATATTTACACATATCCATTCTAAATGCGTTCTGTTATGTAACACAAGGCCACTGGATTAGACTGGACTCTGATAATGGACCAGCTAGCATCTTTTTATCTCTTGACCTCATGCATCTGGATATCTTGGAACTGCAACTCACTGGTTCCAGAAGGAGAGAAGTGCAAATGCACCATCACCACTAGAAAGAAAAATCAAAGCACTAGCCTCAATGGCAGGGTAATTTTGCAAAAAGGGTGCCATCTCAGCTGAACCTTGCAGAGCCTGCTATGGGGTACCCACATGGTAGAGCTTCTAAGCTAAGTGCAGGCACTTCAGCCTTCTGAGACATGACCCTCTATCTTCAAACCCACATGGAATATTTTTGCTTCCCTTTGCTCCATCTCAGCAGCCACCTTACAAACTACATTGCACTGCCTTCCTCACTAAGCCTGAGCTGGCTCTGATCTTCAGTTTTTATGTGGAGCTACATTTACCCCTGATGGCCAGATATAGATGCTGGAAGATCAGTGCCCCAAAGTGGGCATCAAGAATAAAGCCAGGGGCCAGGATGGTTCTAACTCCAGTACTTTGGGAGTCATGGAAGACATGATCTCATTCCTTAGCTGCTAGTGTGTGTATAGAAGAGAGAGAGAGGGAAGGAGATGGAGGGGTAGAGAAATTGAAATTGATTCAGATTGAAATTAATTGGCTGGGGGATGAATGATCCCACACATTCTTATCTAACAATACTTACCATTTATTGAGCATATACTGCCTTCCAGATACTGCTCTAGACACTACTCATATTAGTTCACTAAGTTCTTGCAGTGTCCCAAACAGGTAGATAGAATTGTTCCCACTTCACAGATAATATACCTGGGCCTTAAAGAGGTTAGGGAACTTCTCAAGGTAAAACTGTAAGACACCCAATGGAATTTAAACCCAAGCTAATCTTACTCCAAGCTTGTGCCATTAACCTTAGCGGTTCTGAAGATACAGGGAAGGTGAGCTGATTCTGAACCTAAACCAGGGCTGAGCTGGTGAGAACAGCCTGGGGCCTTGCCCAGCTTCACCTTGCTGTTCCATGTTTATCTTGTCCCACACCTAACTCCTAACCTTGAGCAAGTCCAGGTATATGGCTCATGGAGATTCCCGGCTTTTTAAAATCACTGCTTGAAGTTATAAGGGGTTAAATTTTAAGCACATTATCAGATGGCCTGGTCAAAGGAAATTAAAGCAGCAACAGATGGCTCATTAGGCAATCTGCAGTGAGAATGAGGACAGATAGCAGGTTCCGCATGGCCAGGAAGCCTGCCTCCCCACCCCGGCTGGGGCAGCACATCCATCCCAACTCACAGGAGCCAGTCGACGGCAATGATGAGGGTGACATCCTCGGCAGGCAGGCCCACGGCACTGAGCACGATCACCATGGTCACCAGGCCGGCCTGGGGCACACCAGCAGCTCCTATGCTGGCAGCTGTGGCTGTGACACTGTAGCCAAAACACACCAGCAGGAAAGGAGTTAGATACCCACGTCTCCCTCCCAGACCCCTGGCCCCAAACTGTTAGTCCCAACGGCTGTCACTGCTGTATGCTCCCCCAACCGGCCAGTAGGAAATTACTGGTAGGCATCAGCTCTGCCTCATTTTAGGTTGAGAGCTGAGAGGGGTTAAGAGTATGATGCTATCTCCTACCAGGGGGAGATAGGACAAATCCCTCTGATGTAAGAAAGCAGAGAAGAACTGCATGAGTGGGAAAGACAATGAGCAAAAGAGATATTCAAAAGGAAGGCGAGAGTTTACCAACTGGAGTGTTTACTGAAGGCTTTATCCACCCATCCATGAATCCCTCCATCCTAAATAAGTGCCAAGTACCTATCTACCCGCTTCCTTCCTCCCTTCTCCAATCTGCTCACCTACCCAGTCATATGTGCCAGGAATTTAAGTTGCTTTGAAGGATAGTGGTAAGAGAGAATAGGGAAGGGCGCCGCAATCGAGGGCAAAGGAATGAATCAATGGTTATGAGGTTTTATGTAGTTTCTTGATATCATAAGACTCTTGGCCTTTCTGGGAGCTGCCCTTTAGGGACTGAATTGAGAAATAGTCTTGACTCCTTATAAAAGTATAAGCATTTATTTTTGACTGCTCCTTTTTGCCAGTGGGTGCATTTTGTGCAAAAGGAAGGGAGATCTGGAATCCAGGAAAGGCAGCCAAATGTACTTCATAACCATGTCTTTAAGAAGAGCCCTCCTGAGCAGTTAAGGTATGGCACTTTATTCCTCCCTTTAGAATGTATAGCTTTTCATTAGCAATGTTTTCCTTAGGTTGTTCTAAAAGAAACAAAGGCTCACCATGCTCTGAAAAGTCCCTCAACTCAGGTGAGCTTGAAGGGGCACCTGCCATATTTTCTGGAGACATGTCCTCATCCATGGGTGAATGCCTGAACTGCTGTTAGGATGCCAGTGGCTGAAAGGTGAAAATTTAGAGACTGCCAATTTAAACTAGAAGAATCCCTGATTCTATTCAAATTGTCTGGGATCAAAAAGCCTAGGGATTCTAACAAAACTGATGACTGCTCATTCATCTGCCTAATGATGTGTGGCAGAGGGTTTGTGAGATGAGCCTGGAGTTCTCTGACAAGTCTGCATTTGTCTGTGTTTTTTCAGTGGCTGTGTTTTTTCAAGTCTGTGTGGTTTTTCAGTGGCTGTGACTACCAATTTATAGTAAATTATTTCTGGGGTGTGCCAATTCCTCTAAAAGTCTGGGACCTGCACAGTCCTCTACATCTGTTCTGACCTAAATACTCTTTGGAAAACCCAAGTTTATTTCACTGCTGGTTAACAAAATTAATATTGAAAAAATTGGTGGGTTTTCTTTGTCAGAAGTGATGTGTGCCATACTCCTTTGATGTCTCTGAGAAGCCTCAACCCACCATGGTTAACCACATCTTTATAGTGGGAGACTAGGAATGAAACTCAAAATCCATTTAGTCAAGGAAAACTCTGCCCTTGAGCCTTGACCTTGTTTGCTAAACTCAGCACTTGGCTGGCTTTGGTCTGAAACTTGGTACTATAAATCTTCAGATAGGAAAAACAATCATCATCTGGAGAAAGTTTCCTAACAGGTCTTCTAACTCAGCTCTCTGAAAGGGCTGGAGATTGGGTTGTGAGCATAAGTGTCTCCTCAGGCAAGTACTTCTCTGAGTTTCAATTCCTTGCCTTTAAAATAAGGATCACAATGCTTATTTTGCATTGTTGCTTACTACTGCTGTGAAGACTAATTGAGGTAAGGCATCCAGTATAGCACCTGAATATAGCAGATGCTTAAAAACCAATGCCACCTTAGAAAGCTAAGTATAGAATTACATGACATGGCAATCCAATTTCTAGGCACATACCAAAAGCAGACATTTGCATACCAATGTTCATAGTAGCATTATTCACAGCTGTCAAAAGATGGAAGCGACCCAAGTGTCCATCAACCAGTGAAGGGATGAATAAAATGTGATATATGCATGCAATGGAATATTATTCAGACATAAAAAGCAATGAAGCCCTAATACAGGCAACAACATGGATGAGCCTTGAAGACATCATATTGAGGGAAATAAACCAGACACAAAATGTTGTATGACCTCACTGATATGAAATAATTTGAATAAGAAAACGCAGGGTCAGAATCTAGAATATAGGTTACTAGGGGACTGGGTGGGGGGAGGGAATAGGGAGTTAATGGTAAATTGTACAGAGAATCTATTTGGGTTGATTGTAAAGTTTTGGTAATGGATGGTGGTGATGGCTGCACAACGCTGTGAACGTATTTACACATCACTGAATTACATATTTGAATGTAGTTAGAAGGAGAAATTTTAGGTTGTATATATGTTATTAGAATGAAAAAGAAAATCTCGCAACTGTACCACACAAACAGGGAAACATTTTACCATGGTAAATTTATAAAAATTTTACCATGGTAAAATTATAAAAAGTTTCTTTTATGAATTGTAACAAATGTTCCCCACTAATGCAAGGTGTTAATAATAGGATGGTATATGGAACTCTATTTTATGCATGATTTTTCTGTAAATCTACAATTTCTCTAATAAAAAAAAACAAAAACTGATGCCATTTCTGTGGCTACTACTTTTCTTTTTCCTCTAAACTCTTTCTGGGCTCTGACTCTCATAATTATCTTTCATTACAGAAAAATTCATCCCATTTTTAAGGTTTTAACTTTCGATAAGTGACTATTATAAAACCTCAGAAGGGTTTGTTTTGGTTAGAGGGCAAACAAATGTTTCTTTGATGTTCAGTCCAAAGAGACCACAGAAAGAGATAATACAGTGGGTCTAGAAATATCTTTAACCATTAGCCACAAGAGATAAAATTGTGGAAAACAGTTATGTGGACATAACTGGAAAGTTAAAAGCAACATTTATTATTTTGTTCTCTTCCAACTAGAGAAAGGATTTTTTTTTTAAGTTAGTGATTTCTCTGGGTTTCCCAGGTGTTGTTATTGACTCCAGGCCAATAGTTACCATCAAGTCTGGTTTAAGGATGCACCAGAGAGTAGGGAGAAATGTTTTCATGTGACTTGACTAATTAGCCTCTAGGCCCAAAGTTTATTCCTCTAGCAGTCAGGGTAAAAAAATGGTTAGGAAAAAAAAAATTGGTTAGAAAGATCTAAGAAACTGATGACTAAGGCAGAGGGAGGGAATTCATCATAAAGTGGCAAATACCCAAAAGAACTGCTACCTCATACAACTGCTCCTTGGAAACCAAGTCAATACAGACTGGGTTCCACAGGCCAAGGTGAGAAAGGTGGGAAGACAGACTTGGAAATGCAAAAAGAAGCAACTTCTGGACTGAAATGCTGGCTGTGGAGCAGAAATTTTCTCAGGCATAATTCATGTTTTCAATTTTAAAATAAAAATACGCTCTGCTGTTCTCCCTACAGGACTTGACTTAAGCTCTCTTGGCACAGGCTTTGTAGCACTAAGACTTTTTGCAGATTGCACAGCAGCTGTATCGTTTCCCAGCTGATGTGCCAAACAATCTTATTTTGCACTTGTCTTCAGCCAATTTCAAGCAAACTGCAATAAAAAATTATGATTTAGCATTGGGGAGGATTGAAAAATGTACTGTATAAGAATATTGTTCATTTATTCAACAAACTCTTAATTTATGTCTAAACTTTTGTGCCTGTGCCAAGTTGTAGGGTGACAAAAGTGAATTAACTTTGAAAGGTTTAGGGTCAACCTGGAGTAGGTCAAGGGACCCAGTTTAAACTTTCATCGTAAACTGAAATAAAGTCTCCAGATTAACTCTAATCCCAGCCCATCACTCTACAGCAGTGCTGTCCAACAGAAGTTTCTGCAGTGATGGGAACGTCCTTTTTCTGTGTTGTCCAATTTGGTAGCTACTGGCTACACGTGGCTATTGAGCCCTTGAGATACGGCTAGTATGACCAGGACTACATAAAGTATGGGACCCCTGTTTAAAAATCATTACCCTCAAGACAGTGACAGTAGAACATTAAGCCAAGCACAGGGTGTAAGTGTGCCACTGCAGAGGTTGCATCCCCATGAAGATGGCTCTTCCAGTATGAACATGACTGATGGGATGGATTTTTAATTTAATTTAAATAGCCATTTGTAGCTGGTGGCATATTGGACAGTGCTGGTCTAGAGAAACATCTCTGGCAAAATTCACTAATGACATTTTCACCATCTACTTGAGCAGGCAACTCTCAGTTCTCATTTTACAAGAATTCTTTGCAGTAACTGACTCCATGGACCACTTCGTCCTTGAAAATCTCTCCTCTCTTGGTTTCCATGACAAAATACTCTCCTGGCTCTCCTCTGCCTCTCTGCTCTTTCTCACTGTCCTTGGGCTGCCCCCTCTTGGCCTGCCCGGGGCTCGTCCTTAAGTCCTCTTCTCTACAAAGTCCCCCTACGTAGTGTTATCCATTCCCAACACTTACTGAGTGCTCACTATGTACTAGGCGCTGTTTTAAGCATGTCACATACTGAATCCCCACTGTTTGTGGAAGGTGTGGGTTATTATTATCCTCATTTTATAGGTGAGGAAACCGGAGCTTAGTGAATTCAAGTCACACGGCCAAGGTCACACAGCTGATAAGTAGCATAGCTGAGATTCAAACACACTCAACTGATTCCTGACCCACGCGCATCTGTATCTCCAGTCCAGACCTACTTCTTTCTCTGCCAGCTATAAATCTCCACCAGGATATCTTAAAAGCATTTCAAATTCCACGTGCTAATAGTGTGAATTCTATCTTCCCACCTAGACCTGCTGCTTATATTGCACTAGTCCCTGTTCTGTAAACACCATCCACCAATCCAGAAGCCTGGGAGTCATCCTAGGCTTCCATTTCCCCTCACCCTCTTGCATTCAACTGATGCCTCTTGAATTCATTACCTCTCCTCCATTCCCCATCCCCACCCCACCTCAGTGCCTTGATTTAGGCCTTTTAATATCTTTCTGGACTATTGCAATAGCTTTTTAACTGTTCTTCTAGTTTATGGTCCTAGCTCCCACCTAGTCCATCTACCCTATTGCCAATTACCTTTCTAAAATGTAAATCTATCCATATGCCATTGTTTAAGATGCTTCCATGAATTTCTTGTACAAAGCCTGTCACGATATGACCCTGCCTGCCTTCGTGTTCTCCACATTGAGTCATAACCAGCCATACCAAATGATCAGTGCTCCGTAACTAGGCTGAGGGCACACCACACTGCCCAAAATGCCATTCTACCAACCAAAATGCCTTGGCTTCTTCTGCTGCTGCTGAATTCATATTCTGCCTCTAAGCCTCAGCTACAACCTCCTCCTCTGGGAAACCTTCCGTTCCTTTCTCTCCTTGGTATCCTCTGAGGCACTTATTCAAACTCTGTTGTAACTCTTATCACATTACTCAGTATTCATTTAGATATTTAAATCCCCCACTGACAAGGAACCCCTTGAAAGCAGGGTCTGGCCCTGATTCAACCTTGAGTCCTTCAACTGGGCTCAGCATTGACTGGGTTCACTGAACTGAGAACAGAGTGATGCCTTTGGTTGGCCAGACCCTGAAGCACAGATTTGGAGTAGCATGGTTCCACTATGTGTAATGTGATGGGATTTAATCTTGGAAAGAGACTTTGCAAGCCAGATAAAGCAACTTGCCACTGGACCATTCTTGGTTTCCCTTCACTGACCATCTGCATTTGAGGCAATCCCAGTACTAGTCCTGAAAATGAACTTGACGCCATGCCCCACCTGATGGTGATTATCTGCCCGATGCTCAAGTCCAGGGCATTCAACTGTGCAATAAACACGGCTGCCACTGCTTCATACAGTGCAGTCCCATCCATGTTGATTGTCGCACCAACAGGTAGCACAAATCTCGTGATTCTCTTGTCGATCTGGTTCTTTTCTTCAGCACAGCGGAAGGTGACAGGCAGGGTTGCTGAACTGTGTGAAAAAAAGAGATGGGAACATATGATCTATGAACGCTGGTCCTCAGTCCCTGCCTGAGGAGACACCTCTCTTCCAAAAACTGAAGCAAGAGCCCAGAGCATGCCAGGAACTATTATTGGTGGGTCCAGGTTCAGAAGATGCCAGGCTTGCCGCTGCTCCCAGTTACACCACAGCCCCTTCCTAGGCTACAGAGCCATGCCAGGAAGGCAGGAAATATTCCATTGGGTGAGGGAATATGTTCAAGGATAGAGGGGCAAAGAATATAGAAGTCATTTCTAGAATTAAATGCAGCTAAGAAAACCACAAACTGGAGAACTGCTGCTTCTAGTGAGGTCAGAGCTGATGAGGGTTGTCTCCAAGGCTTCTTCCAGAAACCTTTTATCTACTTACCTGGAAGAGATCATGAGGGCCGTCAGGAGAGCCTGGGCCATTCCCATGGCGAATCGGAAGGGGTTCTTTCGTACAACTATGAAATATATCAGTGGGAGAATGACAATAGAGTGGATTGCGAGCCTGTAAAGGACAGAGAGAGAAACAGTGTCATAGATAATACCACCTCCCCATACTTGAATCCTTTCTTCAAATGTTTTTTCTAATCCACGGTACCATTCAACCTTTATAATTACCCAATGAGAAGCAGGGTAGGGATATATGTCCCCATTCACAGGTGGATATAGAAGCACAGCAAATCAAGTGTCTTGTCAAAGTCAGTAGCCAAATCAATTTTTGAGCTCACAGGATACGGTAACATCAAGCTGCTAGCCCCCATATGTGCAGTTCTGCTATCCAAAATGCTCTTTCCTTCCTTCTTTTCTTTTCTTTTTTTTAAATATTTTTGGAGAAATCTTCACACATGTACATTCTATACATGGTGCACAATCAATGGCTCACAATATCATCACATAGTTGTATATTCATCACCATGATCATTTTTCAGAACATTTGCATCATCCCAGAAAAAGAAATAAAAAGAAAAAAGAACAAACTCATACATACCATACCTCTTACCCCTCCCTCTCGTTGACCACTAGTATTTTTGCTTCCTACTTTCTTCTCCTGCTGAATTCTTACTCCTCTTCTAAGACTCAGCTAAACATCCCCCTCCTCTGGAAGCCATCCTTCACCTTTCCTCCTAGGTGACACTGTGGCCCCCACCCAAGTTTCATCATAGCACTCGTGGCAGTGGTCATTCTCCTCCAACCTCTGGACCAGGCCCGCTGTCCTACTGATGGCACCCACTGTCTAAGAGGGAAGTCAGGGCTTCACAGTAAGGAAGAAGTACCTGCTCTTCCCTGTCACACTTGATGGCTCACCCTCTTGTCTTGATTATTCCTGCCTTCCAAAACTGCTCCTGTTTCACATAGAAGTATAAACATTACGTGAAACAGGGGACTTAAGAAATAAGATTGCTTTGGCAAACAATACGTATATGTAAGTGGCAGCTTAAGAGTTTATGACTCAGTTACGCAAGGCTGACATAATATGACATGCTCATTCAAATGACAGATCCTGGAATTCTGGAGAAAGGGTCTTCTAGATAGAGAGCTTGTGACTTGGAATATGAGGAGGTAACTTAGAGAAATTAATAATTAACTTAGAATACTTTCAGATACCTAGATAGGGCAAGAGAATGGAACCCAGCAGAACTCCATTAGGAAATGGCTCAGCGTAATGTGTTCTCAGGCACATCACTGCCTAGATACAGCTTCTGATACTGCCTGTTTCAGCAGTCCTGGAGCAGGGCTGACTTCTAATGAGCTAGGTGGTCTTGCCTCCCTCTCCACAGAAGGCCAGGAACTCCACTCTGGCCCTCAAACTTCGGGAGCCCAGACTGCTTCTGTGTTGGCTGGCAAAGTTACATTTTTTGGCAAACACAGATTAAAAACCAAGTGCTGTATAACGGACCTTCCCAAATGCAATCAAGTTCCAATAGGCAGCCTGATTGCTCAAGTTGGGTGTTTGGGGGTATTGACCTGTGGGAGATAAACTGATGCTATTTACTCATTCCATAGGTCAATATTTCTCAGCACATGTAATGTGTCCTGCCCCTGGTTGGGTGTCGTGGGGCACACTGGTCATAAACTCTCACCACATCTGCCCTCAAGTACTAGGTTGTAACAAACATTCAAATGACCTGTCCTCTGCCGCATTCCTGTTTTAGGGCCCTCAAAAAACCCTACACAATTCCTCCTAGCATGAAGATTTCCCAGCACCTCCTCCCAGCACCCTGATGATGCAGGACGTGACAATTGTTACCCTCCCGGCAGCAGAGTTTTGAGCCAACCAGCCATGCTGCTCTTACTTGCTCGAGTCTGATTTCATTTAGGTCCTGCTTAATTTCTTTCAGGCTCAGGGTATGTGGGCCGTTCTTACGAGCTGGACCCTTTTACATCCTTGAAGAAGTGAAGGCCAGAAGAGACCCAAAAGGGGCTCCAAGTGGTTTTTGCTCTTAGTTTAAAAAATGATTTTAACACAATTAATAAAGGCAGCGACAGAGCCTGAGCCAGGCTGTTCTGCCAAGTGTTGGCAATTAGCACAGTGTGCCACCTACGCTGCAGCTGGTAAAGGGCAGGCCCCTCCCCCCTGCTCTCGCATCTCTGAACCCTATCTTTCCTGAATACGGGAGAGGAGCCAGTTTTCACTAACTGAAACCCAACCTCTCAGCAGCAATCCACTGGATCAAATGAGATTTCTGTTTGTTCCCTTGAGTCTGACATACCCAGCCAGGACTGTGGCCATGTAGAGGCCCAACTTGCGGAATATTTCCCAGTCTTCAACTTCTATGATCTTCCCAGCAATCAGAAACAGAATACCCAGTGGCATGTAACTGGAAAGGAAGTACAACAAAGACACGCTTTTGTTATCAGGGGTTTCCTCAGGCTGGGATCGCTGGGGAAGAAATGAGGCAGCGCATGCGTGCATGCAGGGCTTGGCACGTGAGCTCAGCGGGGAGGAGCAATGAAACTAAGCTCTCAGTTTCAAGCTCTGGGTGAACTATGCAAACTCCAGCTTTTCCAGTTCCTGAGTGCATCTGATATTCTACCTATCTGAGTCACCATAATGGGGCAAACTTGTCAAGAATGTGTGGTCAAATGGATGCACTTCCCATACCCTGCTCCCAGGACACAACGTTCTGCCAAAGGGTGCACCTCAGATGCTACTTTAGCTTGACCCTCTATTCCCAATATGCTCTTACTAGTCACAGCCACCTTGTTTCTCAACTAGCAGCATGAACAGTAGAGATAATGGTATTTGTAGTGAAAGTGGATGTGACAGCTCTATTTGTGAAGCTCGTCTTCCAGGCTTTGCATTGGGTTAAATAGTTTACATGCATCGTTTCACTTGGCGTACTTCTCCCAACCCTGGGAGTAGGCTTTATGTCCCTCTTATACAGATGACAAAGCTGGGGTTCAGAAGGATTAAGTGACTTGCTTGACTGAAATAAGTGGCTGGTTTCATGAATCTTTTACATCACTGTCTGTGTCTATACATTGGATTAAATAATGCTGAAAGGATTTAATGTGAGATAAGTGAGGACTCAGGTCTCCTAGGAAAGGTGGATTTTTGGCATCTTCAAGAACAAGGGCTGATCCTCAGGTGGGGCCACCCATATGCTTACCTGACAGCTGCTTTCCTGGGGATGGGTTAGTGCCCATGTGGTACCAATTGTAAATATTCTGAAAATCATTTCTCTGTGGGGCCTAATAAGGAAAGCACTTTGTGTCATATGCAAGCAACTCCTTCCAAACCATTCCTTTAAAAGTGACTTCTTACATGAGTGCCTGGTGGGTGCAAGGTAACTTCCTATGGCTTTAGGGGAAAAGGTGACAGCTGATACCTAGGCTTTCATCAGTGAACAAAATCTTAAGCAGTATATGGAAATTTTAAAACATGAGTGTCTTTATAGTAAATATTTTTCCTCTCTAGGGTGAAGCTAGTTAAGATATATAAGCCTCTCCTTTCTAATTTTGAGGAGACAAGTTGTCAGGGGAAGTGGGATGGCATTTAATGGCATCTACTCACCACATAATGATCTGGACGATTTTCATGGTTGCATCATTCAAAGCATTAAAGAAATCCACCAGAATCTGCCCCCTTTCTCCCATTTTTCCAATGACAATTCCAAAGATGAGGCAAAAGACAATCAAGCCCAGGACATTTACGCCATCTGAATACATGCCCACTATTTTATATTCTTTTGTTTCGTTCTATGGATCAAAACCAAGAAAATATATTGGTGCATGATTATACTTTTGTTAGAATTCATAGGTCCTGAAATGAAGAAGATACAATAGCCAAACACAATAAATTAGAGATCTACCAGTCAGGTTCAACAATATTTTAGGAAATATAATTTTAAAAACTATTCATGTGTGGTGGTTTGGAACAGTATGTACCCCAGAGAAACATATTCTTAAACTTAATCCATTCCTGTGGGTGTGAGCCCATCGTAAGTAGGACCTTTTGATGAGGCTACTTCAGTTAAGGTGTGACACACCTCATTTAGGATGGGTCTTAATCCTATTATTGGAATCCTTTATAATCAGAATGAAATTCAGACACACAGAGAGATAGCTGCAGCAAGCAACCAGAAGCTGAAATCAGTGGAACCTGGAAGAGAAGGGAGAGACCAGGAGTTGCCACCATGTGCCTTGCCATGTGACAAGATAAGGGCAAGACTGCTGCAGCCAGCCTCAGAATGCCATTTGGGAAGAAAGCATTGTCTCTATGACACCTTGATTTGGGCTTTTTCCTAGCCTCAAATCATAAGTGGATGAATTCTTGTTGTTCAACCCAACCTATTTCACGGAATTTGCTTAGCAGCCCAGGAAACTAAAAGAGCAGGTAACAAATTTTACACCCAACTCCTAATTAAAGTTAGTTTTGTTTTTTTGTGTGTGCTCCTCTTTTAACTGGGAATCTTAGTTAAAAACATTTAATATCCATATTTGAATATTTCTTTTGAAGATTTCTTATTCTGGAATATTTTACATTTTTAATAAGAATTTTAGAATCAAGACACTTCAGGGTTATTTGAACAACTAGCTACATTTGGAATCTACTTTTTTAAAAAATAGGAGTTGACAATGCAGGAAATACAAAATATTTACCACTGTGAAAATTTGGGGGATGTTTTACCATCAGTTTTACCCCGATAACTAAGTCCAGGAACACTCTTTACTGCCTAAGGGCTTGGATGATAAACAGGACTTTAGAGATAACAATGTAAAATTTAAGACAAAAGTACATCATCATTTGGTTTGAGGAATTCCCTCTATTTTCTTCAAAGAGACAAAGGAATTCATGAGTTGTACGAAGTCTACCCATTTCTGAATTTTCTGCACTCCTTACCCTGGATTCTTCTCTCTGTCATGGTTAATGGGGAAAATTTGGAGAGTCCTTTGATTTAAGCTGGATCCTCCAAAAGAAGCAATGCAAATATCCTAACCAGATATCCACCACTAGCAATCATTTCTTCACTTCATCTTGGGTAAAAATGGTATAAGATTTACTGAGAGATTTCACAGGGAGATGACAATCTAAATGGTGCAAACCAAGTTTATAAGGAATTGCATTGGGTAACAGTCATTTCTTACTTCTAATTAAACGAAAATTTGTCTTGTAGTTAGAGTGGGCATACTGCAATGGGTACAGCATAAGGTCTTAAAATTGAACTGGAGAGATAACCGAGCATTAGAAACACAGGTCAATGATAACACGACGTGTAATTAACTGCACAGACAGATGTCATGTGGAGTCTGGGGATACGGATAAGGACTAGGTGGTCAATGAAGGCCTGAGGAATGGGCAGTCAGGAAAGCACTGTCCAGAAAAGTGCTGAGCAAAGCCAAGCCATCATGCATTCACTGGACCTCTGTACCCTGCTTGGCTAATTCTTACTCATCCTTCCTGGCTCTAAAATTAATTTAAGCCCCCTTGTTGAATGCCCAAAGCACCTGTTCTTTCTTTCCTATTGTAGTACTCATCACCCTTCCCGTGAGAGCCGAGGCCACGTCTGACTTTTCACAGTTGTAACCTCAATGGCAGCAGGGCCTGGCACATGGGGGTGCTCAGAGAACATTTGTGGAACCACATTGCCAGGCAGGAATAAGGAATAATTGAGGAGGCAGATCTAGATAGTATAGAGGAGACCCACTGGGAATAGTGAGCAGTAAGCTGGGAAAACTAGAAAGCACCCAGGACCTGGGGTTAAGACTTTTCTGCAGTAGGAAGCAGGGAGCCAACTGTACCAGTCTTTTAATTTGAATTCATCAGTCTACAAATATTTATTTTTTTTAAATCTAAAGCTTCCCTTCCTGTGTGGAGGCAGAAAGAAACTTTCAGGGAGAAATCTATTATAGGCCTACAAATATACTACTTTAGAACCCATTGCCAATTCTGAAATCCCCCAAAGCTCTGAAAGCCCATTGATTTTATTGAAAAATTTATGACACACTCTTTTGATGGCACAGCCTACCCTGAACTGAGATGAGGCTATTTATAGTCTTTATTTCTCTCGCTAAATAGTGGGAATATTCATGAATTTGCAGCAGAAATACTGATGTGCCTGATTCTGGAGTTGGCTGCCAATCACAGTTAAGGTTGTTAAATAATATCTAGTACCGACTGTAAGCGCATGGCCCTTCGAAAGTCTGAAAAAAACGCTAGATTCTGCATGATAGGGAAGCAGAGTGTTTCGGATAAGGAACTGTGGACCTGCCTTCCACCTCAGGCAGCACAAATCTAAAGCAGTTCCCCCCTGGTGTGCCCACCCCTCCAGTAGGCGGTGCTGTGGAGGGGGAGGAGCACAGCTCACCCTCTTGTCCCTGTGCTGTTCCCACTCTCCGCGCACTCACCTCTCAGCCCTGCCTACAGGCCCGGGGGGCAGGCGACCAGCAGGAAACATACCTTGGAGATTGCAGTGGTCGTGACAGGTGTGAACGGCTCGTATGTGACGTTCACCACTGGTTTATTAGGAGGCGTCACTTCTTCACGCTTGGTTTTGTACTGCGCGTTAAGAGACAAGCAAAAACAAACAAGCAAACAAAAAAGAGGTTTTTAACTTCCGAGGCGAAATGACAGGAAATTGTTAGTTTGGACAAAACGCCTCGGTTGACTTTTTTTTTTTTTTAAATTTCTGTTTGATGTATGGCCTTATAGATGTTTTCTTAGAAACTTTTTTTCAATTTATTTTAAACTTACAGGACAGTTACAAAAATAATACAAACCCCATACAGAGAATTTCAACATATCCCTATCAACCCCTATACCCAGATCCACTAATTTTATCATTTTGCCACATCTGCCATTATCATTCTATCTACTCATCTCTCTATCTCTCCATCAATCGATTTTCTGAACATTTGGTGTGGGTTGTACACATCAACTCCTTGAATACTTAATATTGCCATGTGTATTTCCCAAGAACAAGCATACTTACTTATGGAACCATCTTAAGTGTGGTTACCAAGTTTAAGAAATTTAACACTGATCTAAAGCTTACAGTTTATATTCCGATTTTTTCATATGTCCCAATAATGTCCTTTTGAACCTTTTCTCCTCCCTTGCTTGGTCCCATCCAGGATCATGTACTGCATTTAAGTGTCATTATCTCTTTAGTTGTTCTCTCTCTTTCTTTTTTAATCATGGGAACACATAGTCAACATAAACTGCAGAACCCTCACCACTTAATGTTACTAAAACTTTCCCAAGAGTCCCAAATGGAAACCCTACACCCATTATGCATTAATTCCCTATTCCCCTGGCCCCCTGCCCCTGGCAACCTGTACTCTAACTTCTCTCCCTATGAGTGTGCGTATTCTTCAGTTATTTCGTAGCAGTTCCCATAGGGCTTAAATTTAATATTCTAAATCTATGATGAGCTTGTTTGCTTTGATACCACTTTGATTTCAAAAGTATACACAAACTTATCTTCCTAACCCCCTCTGTCCCATCACTTTTATGTAGTTCTTGTCACATATTATTTTTTTTTGCATTATGAGAAAAAAAACCCCACTGATTTCTCATTACATTTTACGTATTTGCCTTTTAGATCCTGTAGGAAGTAAAAAGTGGAATTACAAACCAAAAATGCAGCATTATTGGCATTTATATTCCCCCATGTCATCACCACTGGAGATCTTTATTTCTTCATGTGGCTTTGACCTATGCTCTATTGTCTTTTCCTTCAACCTGCAGAACTCTTTAGCATCTCTTGTGTGCTGGTCTAGTTGAGACCAAGTCCCTAAACTTTATAATTATCTAGGAGTGTCTTAATCCCTCCCTTATTTCTAAAAGACAGCTTTGCCAGATATAGAATTCTTGGTTGGTGATTTTTTCTTTTTTTTGGAACATTTGCATCTATTCAGAAAAGGAAATAAAAAGAAAACAGAAAAAAATTCACACATACCATACCTCTTACCCCTCCCCTTCACTGATCACTAGCATTTCGATCTAAATTATTTTAACATTTGTTCCCCCTATTATTTATTTTTATTCCATATGTTTTACTCGTCTGTTGATAAGGTAGATAAAAGGAGCATCAGATACAAGGTTTTCACAATCACACAGTCACAGTGTGAAAGCTATATCATTATACAATCATCTTCAAGAAACATGGCTACTGGAACACAGCTCTACATTTTCAGGCTGTTCCCTCCAGCCTCTCCATTACATCCTGACGAACAAGGTGATATCTAATTAATGTGTAAGAATAACCTCCAGGATAACCTCTCGACTCTGGAATCTCTCAGTCATTGACACTTTATTTTGTCTCATTTCACTCTTTCCCCTTTTGGTTGAGAAGGTTTTCTCAATCCCTTGATGCTGAGTTTCAGCTCATTCTAGGATTTCTGTCCCACGTTGCCAGGTAGGTCCACACCCCTGGGAGTCATGTCCCACGTAGACAGGGGGAGAGTGGAGAATTTGCTTGTTGTGTTGGCTGGAGAGCAAGGCCACATCTGAACAATGAAAGAGGTTCTCTTGGGGATGACTCTTAGG